>JAAGVU020000040.1:34215066-34240656 GCA_011763525.2 Mormyrus iriodes
CTCCCTCAATTACCAACCCCAACCACCTCACCCTCATTTAAAACGCACTTCTAAACATAAGGCCCCGAGGCCTCACAGGGCCAAGTTGGGGGGGGGGGGGGGACAGTTGGCCGGCAGGAGGCCTAATGGTGTGTAGGGGAGCTCCTGGCCCTGATACAAGCTTGCATTTGGGTGGGGGGGGGGGCTATTCACAAAATAGGGCCACAAAAGAGACGCATGCATACACACAGTAGCTGACAGATTCTCCCTGTAATCACTCAAAGATATTTCAGCACATCCTCCTATAATTGCCCCCCCAGCCCACTTTGTGATATTTCAAGAAAAATCATCCCCAATGAGGTGGCTCAGCACAAGAGAAGAATCAGCCCTGTGATCCCATTGATGATTAGAAGGAGAGGCCAAGCCTGTCTGCAGGTTCTACAGCACAGACACTTAGTAATATATACTGTGGAGAAATATGGGGAAATAGATACTAGTTAGAATTCACTTTCATCTCTGGCATGAATGCACATTCAAGTGACAGGGAAATGGATTTTTGACTGCCAGCTTGGGAATAAATTTGTTCACCGATGTAATGATTTTTAATTCAGTTTCAGTTTTAAATAAATTTGCTGAGGCAGCAGTTTTCGGTTTCATTAAGTACATAAAATGGAAACTTGTTAGTCAGTTCCACAGTGGTACTGGTAATGGAAAATATCTTAACAGAATTCTTAATGCATGCACTTAATGTCTTGCCCTGGATCATAAAAATTGAGTGATCTTTTGAATAGTATCCACAGAATCACTTAGAGAGGCAAAATAATGCAGGGTCATTATTGTACAAAATGGAGATTTCCCTTCATGAAGGTCTAGAAACGACTAAAGTCAGAACATCAGGGACTCTAATGAAAAACAGTAGGATGAAAGGATTTTGCTAATTTTACTAATTAAGTTTAGTTTTAATTTGCTGTGTTTTCCTTAAGTATTCATTCCGCTTGTAAATTTTTGCTTGAAATTAATTTTGCACTCATAAGTGGACCATCTAGACTGGAAAAAATATTAATCAAAAGACCAAATAAAAAGCAGCACTACATTATATTGTTCACTGATGGTTTTTCTCGTACCAGCGCAGCTGAAAGGTTTAACAGTACTCCGTCTCGGTGAAGGTTCCGGAGATTGAACAAGGCCTCAAAAAGCCCTCCGTTAGTCACTAGAATTCTCTCTCCATCCGTTCAGGTCATTATCTCAGTTAAGACCCCAGTGATAATGATCACATTCATTACCTCACTCCATCTGAAAGCAATAATCCACTGGAAACGTCTCCCTGATTACCGGCACCTTAAACCTGCCCATGCCTTATAATCCCTGCAGCCAGTTCCTACAGTGCATGGAGCTCTGTAATTAAACGCTCAGCCAGGTCGGCCGGATTCGCTTCCAACTCCCGCTTTCACGGCAGTCTCGCCAGTTTAGCTAATCTGAGGGGCGATTAACCAGTTCAGCTTGTCCACACACCGACATTGCAGCTGGACAGCGTGCAAGTAGATTCTGGGGACTGTGTACAAAGAGGCCGAATGGGGAGAGCGTTGCCTCAGACCTGTCCATTTCTTTTCACTCATACAGCTTTCTGCCACTCCACATTGCTCAAGGTATCCATCCTGATGATGATGCAGAAAGCAGCATGAAGGCATAACCTCATCAAGGTAAGCGGAAGACCTCCCAAGTTTCAAAATTCCACGTCTCCATGCTTTTCTATTAGACACTATAAGATGACACATGAAGGAAAACATATAATCTCCACTATATAAACCCGCGCACATCCCACAACTTGACTGACGGCAAAAGTAGTACATTGTGCTCCAATAACAACTGTGTGTTACGTATATTGTTTATGTACCAAAGATAATGTCCCTTCTACCACATTACGTAACACGTACATTACATGTTAGTCAGATGGGCCCAGTTCCCAAGTACATACTCGGAGCATGTGTGCTATGCCTGCTTGAGGTCTAATTAAATTTGCAGCGATGGCCCTGCAGGTTTCCTCCTCTGTGTATTACAATCTGAGGACATCGCAGTGTCAGTCACACCTCCCCATATGTTGTCAGGGTGAGATCAAGGGACATGCCTGTTTGCCATGCAGAAAAACGTGGTGCAGGAAGAAGACACTCAGATAATCGTTACGTTTCTCAATCACAGTGTGGTGCGCTTCCACGAGAACAGCTTTCCTGGTGGCCAGTCTTGGAACAAGCAGCAAGAATTGCAATAGTAAGTTATCAAAAGACCTCAAATCCCAGAATCCCAAGAAGTCCAACTCTCTGAGCGCCCGATCACGTGACTGTGTACTGCAAGAAAGGAGGTCTACAGAGCCTAGCACTCGACACAAAGCAAATCATAAATCATCCCCCTCCCACATAAGGTATCAGAGTGGCCACCAGAGAGCTATAGGCTCATAAAAGCACTGCAAAGTTATAGCAAGCCCCTGCCATGTATTACATGCGGGGGGGGGGGGGGGGGGACCTACCTGAAGGTTACCGGCGGGATGAACACTATCTCTGGGTCTGTGGACTTGCTCCTTTGTTTGAAACAACACTCTTGCCTGCCTTGATCCCCTGTCTATCACCACACAGCACAATGTAGGTTAGAACAATGCCAGTCATAAGCAATCATACAATGACAAATAGTGCGACTGTAAGACAGGGAGCACCCTGGGATACGTGTGTCTGAGCGTCTCATACAGTCAACTCTGATGGCGTGTTTTAAGCAGTTACTGCAGCTTTCCTATGTCCTGGATTTATAGGCATAATGACTCCCTCAGTATTAACAATAAACCCACATGAGACAAAATTAAGATATGACACACATTGTTTGAGATACTGCCAGCTTTTTACACTCAGACCTAAATGTAGGCATATACAGTATCGTTTTGTACAACATTTACTGTGTAAGGTACCTGCACTATTCATATATTTATATTTAATGTGCTTTTTAAAGTAGAATTGTCCAGAGAATTTACACCTTTGTGATATTGGCGAAGGAAAACATGTCTTTCCTGTCTGACGTCTACATATGTATTACGCATTAGTCACTTTTGTCAGGCCGCTATCTGGTCGTGTTAAACCTGGACCGCTCGTTCGGAGAGAAGTGACGTGGCTCGTTTTCTATAAGCGGCACGAGGGCAGCGCAGCGCGAGACTGCGGCCACAGCGCGCGTTCAAGTCGCGCGCTAGATCTCCGCGAAAACGGCACGGGGCTCTGTCTCCATCTTAAGGACTTCTCCATCCAGTTATCTATCAATAGCCCTCGCTCACTATACCTTTCAATCATACACATAGAATAAAACAGTGAAACCACTTATATTATATCAGAACCAGAAAGAATTGTTAAAGTTACTTTTAAAACATAAACTACCTGCTTACATTTAAAACGAACAGTGGAAACAGATTTGATATCAAATGAGGAGGAAGACAACCAGGCCCTGTTTGTGATTGCAGGTTTTCAGGGTTTAAATAATCAGTTTCCAATAATCCAATGTTAGTCGCAAATTCTTTATAAAGCTGGGAGTTCGTGTAACCCGTGATATTTCTGTGCGAAAAATCATACAGTAGTAATCTTGGATTAGTTTATTATACTGAGTCTTGACCTAATATATCACCTTATATTAATTAATTAAGGCACAGAACAAACATTTTATTGCAACAAAATAAGTAATGCATTAATACATTGTATTTTTATTTTCAATTAATTAAAGGGGTATAAAAGAATATATACAATTGGAGTGCTTTTTACACAGCCAGATTATAAATATCTTTACACTTTTTACATAATTCTACATATCCACAGCAATTTAAAGTCAGTATTTGTAATTAATTATATTCACACATACATGTCTGAGGAGCCAAAGGAACGATCATATAAGGCATAAAACATCTAAATGAACATATATAAGCTTAATACTTCATGCAGATTATCCCTTGGTTTGTTTATAACAGCTCCACTTCCGACTTTTTAAGTTTTTAAGAGATACGCTACTAAACAGCAATAATATAGACAATAAAACCAATAACTGCGCTTTCACAACTTTTGTGTACCATGTAGTCTGTTGTATAATACAGGCCTAATTATACAGATAAATGAATATCTGAGTTGTTGATAAGTTTTTAATTGACTGCAAAGGGGCAGGTATGTTAATCCCGATGCCAGTTATAGAGCTGCATTTAACTGACAAGTTAAAATATTGTGAAAATTACAGCCTCTTGTATCTTTTCACTGGACGTCTGAAGCTGGTAAGCGTTCCGTGATGTTCAGGGAAACATTAAGTATCTTAAAAGTAAACTTACGAATAATGAAAATGCAAAGAAAGCTTCAAGAAAAGACCGGCTGGAAATATTCTGATTTATTTATTTATAAAGTATTAACGTTACTAACTTAAAAATCGAATTCTTCACCAATGTGATATGTGCAATCACGACCAAGAGAAACATTTTAGGTTAAAATTTGAAGAAGTTAGATCCTTCCAATACGTGGTAACTCAAGTGAACTTAATTTGACAATAATTAGAATGACTTGCAATATTCATAAATATCAATTTAAGAAATATATATATATATAAATAATTTAAGCATTGCACTGGAAATTCCGCCAGACAAATGGGCTGTCGTGGCGATTTAAAAATACCGGACGAGTGTCTTTTTTGGTTTTCGCGAAAACTCACAGAACACACAATTCATATCAGACGCACATGCGTGATTTTATAACCCACTATTAAGAAAAATCGAGACTACACGGGCTTGTAATGAAATACGTAAGATATACAAAGAAGGTACTAAGAAAGAAACTGTTCGCAGTGTGGTGTGGCACAAAATTCATGAGTATTTAACGCAAATTTTCTGAAAGACTTGACTGCCCAAGTTTATAACTAGCAACAAGTTTTGCAAATGGGACACCGTGCTCATCGTCTTACCTCTCCAGAAAGAAGCCAAAATAAGTATTTTGAGAATCGTGCAGGCTTGAAGAGCGCTTGCTTTGTCAATCCGTAATTTTCTCATCTTGGACACTGGAATTGTTCACAGGCTGCGAGCGTATTTATTTATCAGTTCAGACGTCAACTGCTTTGCGTAACATAATCCACTATTGAACGAATCCGTCAGCGATGCAACTGAAATGTTATGTCCAGATCATTCATTTGGTTGACTTGTGAGACATGTTATAAAAAACCTTATCTTAAGAGGAAACCTGTAATATTCCGAAATTAACTAAGACGCAACGCCACGGCATTCTGTAGCGTCCCTCAATTCCAGCTCACCAATTCACTTCAGAGTTTCTCCTTATTAAGAAAGTTAAGTCCGCGTTACTTAATATCGCCTTCTTACAACCTGACACACAGTCGATCGTTTATTCCATCACTCTTTTGGTTCAAATCGTTTCAATGGCCAACGCTGTTAGGCGCGTCAAGGGAAGGAGAGAGGAAAACGTCCTCATCGCATAAGCGAGGCTGCTCTCTAACTTGTGTCCCCCGTTTTATCTCACATACGCGATTAAACTTGAGCGTGTACTTTTTTCCGAGTGGAAATAGGCAGGCAGTGGGCGGTGCTCTTCCAGGGCGGTGATTGGAGGCGCGTTTATCGTGACACGCCTGAAAGCCAATAGATTTCGTCGATGAAGTAGGTGAGCAAAAAAAGGTGTTACCTCAGTCGCGGCCAACCAAATCGCATAAAGCCTCCCAAATAAACCCAGGGCCGGAGACAGGCATGGATGTGACTCAAAGATGTGCGATAAGAAAACGTATTTAAAGAATCTTGACCCTGTTGTTTGCCCAAACTATTCCATCTGAATGTTGGCTAATTCATCATAATAAATAATATAAATAAATAAATAATATAAAATAAATAATTCTTTTGGTTCCCGTTTGAAAAAGTTAGCCATGCATTTAGTTTAAAATCATTCCTAAAACTGCGTTAATTTTTATAATGAATAAATCAGTCAAAAATTGAGAAAACGAATAAGGACAATAATTTGGTAGATGTAAAGGTTGCTCTTCAAATACAATGTAACAAAAGCAATGTTCTTAAAAACTACTTCAGTACGAACATTTTTTTCACTTTATTGTGAATACGCCGGTATCTAAAAAACCTAACTTAATCTATGCAAGGAGAACATATGCTGCGCTTAATTTTGTTTACATCATCTTATGCTCCAGTCTAAGAGAAACTTAAAAGACAGACTGACGAATACGCAGAATAGTATATGTGGAATAAAAGAGTCATTTTCTCTTTGATTGATAAAGTTTTTTTTGACAAAATCATAAATACGGTCAATTATTGTAATTATTCCGTTCTACCCTATTCAACTTTAGATCCGATTTCATTCTGCTTCCTTTCGTAATATTTCGCCCTGATGTTTATTGAACATTCACGAGAGGAGTGACATTGCCCCCTAGTGGTAACTGCTTTCATTACCGACCTTTAAGTTGCTAATATTTTTATCTGTGCATTAACTTTCTAATACTGTAGTTTTACTCCCACTACAATACCCAAAAGTGTAAATACAAACGAATATTGTGTTAATTTAAAAGTAACAGATTATTAAGATGACTTAAAATGGAAAATAAAATACGTTACACGTTCTTGTCTTGTATTGTTTAACTATATTTTGAAATCGTTTTGAGCTATGAGCTATGATTACAGTTTATATTCGTAGCCTGTTTGGAACGGCAAAATCTGAAGGTGACATTAGCATCAGATTTTTTTTTTACCATTAACAGATACGTTGTCAAAACTAAGGTAGCTCACCTTTTAAAAATTATATGTTGCAGTTTATTTTTGTATTGCCTGTTCATCAGATATTTACTGCATTTAACATCTACAGAAAATAACGCGGACGATCCATCATACTGCTGGGTGAATATATTTTCCACAACGATCTTAGTTCTTAGCTTCTGGTTTTAATGGATTTTGTACATTTTCAATTTAAAAGTTTTTTTTGTTCGCCCATACACAAAAAGCGCAGTGAGGTGATTGAAAATTATCGTGAGAGTCTAATTAGTTCAGGGTAACCAAAATCACACCATAAGTCTATTCCATGGTCTCGATCGTGCAAAATACTTAATCGGAACGTCGTATTCGGTGTTTATAATGTGAGAAGACATCCTCACAATTACACATTAGCAACATGTCATATTAGGTGTCTATAACGTTAGAAGACATCCTCACTATTACCCACCATCAACACGTCTCCTTCATTTTCCTAGCAACAGGCGGATGTGGGACCTCTTTATCCTTGCTTACCAGAGGCTCCTCCCATCCCCAACTGTTCAAGATTAACATAATTCCTTTTAAAGCCCGTATTGTGATGGGTGAAGTATAATGTGTCAGTTGGTACCTTACCGCTGCTTCCCAAAGTGTGATATAGCTTATATTTATTTATTAATAGACTGCAACTTTCCATTATATTCTAACAGCACTAGCAGATTGAGGGAGATGCCCAGTTGATCTATCCGGAGCACCCCACTCGCTTTCCCAGATGCCTCAAAAGCATGGTGGGTGCTCACCCGTCTGCTCTGCTTTACACAGCACAGGCCATATGTCGCAATCCTACAGACCTACAGACTGTGGACTAGTGGGCACATTCCTCACTGCTGACAACCAGCCGCCATCTAACTAGAGAAAGCCCTGGCTGACAATGCAGCACTCTATCCTAACTGTGCTTATACACTGTGTTTGCTCCCAGTTAATAAGCCGAAAGTGCAGTGTGTGGCTCTGTGGGTTACACTTCTGTGCTGGTGTTTATTGTCGCTGATTCAAATGCTATAGTCAGCTGAGTGATGTCAGCACTGGGGCCCCGTGCAAGGCCCTTAACCCGAATTGCTTCAGGACACTGGCTGAATCTGCTTTCTTATTCGTATGTTGCATTGCATTCAAGGTTCTTATGAATAAATGTGTGGATGTCTGTAGAACTTCATTGTTCTGACCAGTCCAGAATCAAATCTCTTTGAACATGTCAAAGATCCCATGTATATTTAAGGCAGCGTGGGATTTTCAGACCCGACAATTGCAGTCATTGTCACCCAGCCTCCCACTCAATCTTGAATCATTGCTCTCTTAATCACTTAATAGTCTCTTGGAGGACATGACAGCTAATCACTGTGATATTTAACACAGGTAGGGGTGTAGAATCAGGAAAGGAGGGTTTTAACCAGGATGGACTGCTTTTTCAAGTGAGAGGCTAAGGGAACTGATTGACCATAAGTGAGTCAGATAGGTTGGAGAGGTCACCCTTTACGGCAGGAGATCAATAACTTCCATAATCTAACAATGCAAGTCCTTAATGTAGTAGACTACTCATTTTGATCGGAGATACCAAATTGTGTGCGAATGGTCTGTAAGCACACTGCGATGGGTTTGCGCCCCACCCTGGGTTATTCCCTGCCTTGTGCCTGCAGCTTTCGGGATAGACTCCAGATTCCCACAATCTCAAATAGGACAAGTGGGCACAGAAAGTGGATGGTATGTACTGGTTGTGGACTTGCTAGGCAACCACTACAGAAACAATTCGACCCATTATATGAATTCAAAAAACTAAAATGATTACATAGAAGGCTTGAAAAGCTGTCGTTCCCTGATAAGCCATTGCTATAATGTGTAATACAGGATATCATAAATTTTGACATTGGAAAATGATATGCAGCTCTGATACATAGCTGCTCCCAACAGGTTTGTGTTACATTATAGTGATGCAATGTAAAATGCTATATAATACACGCCTATTTCAGTTTTCAGTCTTCAGGTTTGATAGGTGTATATTGAGTATAGGTGAGTATAATTGTACTATACTGAGCTTTTCTGAGTATCACCATTTGTATTATAAAGTAAATTCAGGATTTTAATCTCTTTACTTGTCTTCTCAAGGGCTGAGCATCACCCTATGTAGTTTGTATTTACATGCATATATAACTGAACACTGTCCTTATCTATGGTTTCTATATGGTATTAAGAAGATAACAGGCAACTTAGTTAGGTACAGCATGCCAAGAGGTAGCTGATGTAATTGACCACTGTGAGTCATTATATTTATAAATTAATCAAAAACTACATCAGCTAAAATAATTTTACTGCAGACCTCTTGAAATATCACATTTTTTCCTTTATGGATATCTGATATTTTGTATTTTGCTACTGAAGACTGTTGATACCAAGTAACTTTCCTCATTAAATCCTTACAAAGAAATACTTAGCAGGGGACATCTGTCAGAACCAATATGTCATAGTGCTCATTTCTCACCACTGTGTCTCTAGTGTTTTATTTTATTTTTTCAGGCAAGCATATTTTTATTATATACTATCGCTTTACCAGCAGGAAGTGTTGTGGTTAAGGGCAGAGCTTTCCAAGCTGGCGGATGCTGATCCAAGTCCTGGGAGGGATCCTGCCGCTAGAGCTGGGTACTTAACTCCAAAAAAAGTTGCTCCAAAAAATCTTGCTATGTGACTCGTCACATCGGGTGAGGTAAACTGAATTTGAGAAATGCTTCTTTAAGGATGCAGATTGCTGTTGTTTTTACAGTGACCCACTGGACAGCACTGTAGCCTTGGGCCAGTGAGGTTTATCCCCATCCCCAGCTATGTGTGTGTGGAGTTAGCATGCTCCGGCTATTTTTTTTTCCTTTTGTGATTTTGTTTCCTCCTGCTGTTCAAAATGTGATTTTGGTGAATTGGTCTTTCTAAATTGCCACAGTGTGTGCCCTATGATGGACTGGCATCCCATCCAGGCTGCCCCTGTCATGTGCCCTATGTTTCCTGACTTTGACTCTGGGATCGCCATGGCCCTATTTTGCATGCACTGTTATGTAGAATGGATGGAATTCCATTTCTCATTAAACATCGCTCATTATCTAGTATTCACAGAACAATTTCAAAGCAGTTCCTTTCAACTTATCTTCTTTCAGTACCTGGAGAGCACCCGAGATTGGCTATAGAAAAAACACTCCCCAGACAAATGGACATTATCTACCCAATATATACCCAGTGGGCAGTATCTTATCTTTCCCATTTTGGCTATTTACTTTTATTTTTTTCTCTAGTGAATGGAAGCCTTGGTTACACTCTGAGTTTCATGAGAGCAGCAGATGCACCTTAGGCCCATTGAGCCACATCTCAGCTGGTCATTAGCAGTGGTAGCCACAACACTGGCAAATACAGTTCTGCTGCAGCGTCTTCACTGCTTTTCATTGTAATGGTTTTAATATGTGTCACATCCTATTGAAATGAAGACTATTCCAAACTAGAGACTGTGTCTTAAGCAAAACATATGTTTACAGCCTTGGGGCTGTAATGTAATGGTTACATCATTATCTGTTTTCTTTAAAAATGTTGTCACATACAGATCACATTTCGTAAGAGCCCAGAGACAGTTCTGTACTGCAGCGGGACCACAGCTATACTGTGTTTCCCCTCACTGCTTCTAATACTATGACCAATTTGCTCCTTGACTGACAGCCTCCCACCCTCAAGCCAGGAGAATTCATACTGCTCAACAAATGAAGCACAGACATTTTATTCCACCATAAATCTACAATAAAAGAAAGGGGGGGAAACCCTGCTGCTTGAATGTTACAAGACAGAACCCCGTAGAGAGATTGTTTAAAGAGTGGCAGTTGAAGGTACAGTGCAAACGGAGTGCTGTCAGCCTAAACCTGGGAGATATCTCAGCCCTTCTCTCTATCAATGGGAACCCGGAGGCCTCCGTTACCGGGGCACAGTCCTACTGAATCAAAGGGACTAAACAAAGACCAGCATTATCAAAGGAATCCAAGAGTGTGAGGAAGCAGAATGCTTTGTACGCAGATGCGATTAACGGCAACACAAGGAAATCAGCAGTAGGTCTATTTCTGGAATAATACTGTTCGTTTCTGCAGTTAGGTTTTGGAAATCAACAATGAATTCACAACATGGGAAAAGAATGGAAAAAAAATACATTTAAAAATGTAAAAAGTCAATATGCATTGCTGATGTAATGTTATTCAAAGTAAGATTGCTGCAATTGTGTTTTTACACAGAGAAAATGTAAGAAGCTTCACTTATTTAATAGTGCTCTTACAAACATATCCCGTTTAACGACTCTATGGAGTGTTCATTTTCTGGATGGCAACGTTCAGTTTAAAAAAAAAAATCATCATATTTGTCAGTAAAACCAGGTCTGCTAAACTAAATTAGCTGGTTTAATGAGAAACGAAAAAGACTAAAAGTACGGTTAGTTTCCTTAAACTACAGGTAGTCTTTATTTTTGTACTTATTCTTAGTTGGCGGTTTCCATATGCACCCATTTCAGTTTAATTAATGGGAAACAGTGGAAACAATGGAAAAAGATGTTTACTCTAGGTAATTATATACTATTGTGAAGGTGTCAAATAACAGAGCGTGCAACCTTGCTGACCTCAATGAACGGAAACCTTAGACGCAGTTCTGAGCTCTACTTACAATAGCCACAGGCTGTGTAATACCAATGTGCAATGGTAAGGATTTTGGTTTTGCTTTGGAGTATTAACATCCACAGTCATCAAGGCCACTCATGGACCTGACTTGAATTCAGAATAACGTGTGTCCAGTACATTTGTACAAAATCTCCTTTCTTGGGGATTCACATGGTACAGCTCTCCCTCACCATCAAATCCATCCACTATGTAACCCTAGCCTCTTCTTGTTCTACTAGGAAGCAAATTCCACTACTGAGCCCTTAGAGAAATCAAGGAAGACAATGACCAGCTTAGACCAGATATGCAACTCTCAACACGGATATACTCCCCCCTATAGTGCAAGTTCCTCCCTCAAACTGTAAGAGTCCAGCTCCAAGGGGGAAAGGATACTCTGGGCTGGAGACACTAGAGATTCCTTCACAATGGTCGTTGATCTTAAGCCTTCCTCTCCACCATTACAGCTAACTAGTCAGGCCTTTATGACAACAAGGACCTGTCATGATCTGAACCATTTCTTTATCTCCCAAATGGCCTATAGCAGTTCTTTAATTTTATTAGATGGAACAGTGAAAGAAATCCAGCTAGCAGTATCAGTAGCAATATCTTCTGTTACAGTTGGCATCTAAGCATTAACACAAAGCCAAATCATTGTTCTTCTGTTCATGCTACATGGCAGCACTATATGGGCAGCCTTACAAATCAGCCATGCAGAACACTGCTGAAATTCTAGCTGAACCTGCAGATAAGAGCGGTGATGTTACGAGATTCTCTTCATTTGCAATAAGGGTCAGAATATTGGTTAGTATGTTTGGAAGAGAAAGCCAAACAAAACTTGAGAAGAGTTGCTGTCAGTTGCTGTCAAAGCTGCTACATAATGTGAAAGCTCATTTCAACTGTCATCAATCCTATCAAGACACCCATCCCAACTCATGCTGAATGTAAGCATCCTGGCTAGAGCACGTCTTCAGGAGAATGAAATGAGGTTCTGGGCTAAGGAATATCAGGCATATGCCTACAACACAGAAATTAAGGAACTATTTGATGCATGATACATCGACAAATTTCCACAAACATCTTGAGAACTCTGATCTAACCTAGGATAATATTAATAAGATCTTTGGAAGCTAATGTAATTTGCTTATATGTCTCATTTCATATAATACCAGTACGAAGATTCTTTTACAAAGATTGGAGTGACTCACAGCGCCCTGAAGACTGGCTCCAATTTTTACATTTATTTTTTTATTTAGTAGATGCTTTTGTCCAAAGCGACGTACACATAACATAGACAGTATAAGCATACAGCTGTCAGGAGCTAACTCAGCATAAGTCCCCCGAGGATGAGCTTCCAATGAATGTACAGTCAAAAGTGTAAGTAGTATCAAAGCAAGAGTTTTACTTCACCTTTCAAACGGCTGTATAAGTCGAAAGACAAAGTGGCACACTAAGAGTGTTAGAGAGCGCAAGAGACGAGCTAAAGGATCACAGTGCTGGGCTAGTAGAGCTGTTTCTGGAATAAATGGGTGTTGAGGCATTTCTTGAAAGATGAGAGGTAATAAAATGACAGCTCAGCTCACCACCATCCTACAAAAGGAACTTTTTCTATCTGTCAAGAGTATGACATATTGGAATCACTCCACCACTGTCCTAAACTGACTCCAGTCAAAATCATGCTGCTATAAGATTTTTGCGGGCACCAGAGTCTCTGACATCTAGCAGCTAATGGAACCCCAGCTTTATGTGGACTTAACTAATAATCATGCTGATAAAATGACTCAAGGCTGAACTCACAGATGACAGTCGCTGGAGCCAAGAGTCTTGAATCATCATGACCTACTGCCCCAGATGTTTCTACATCTGAAGATTCAGTTGAATTTTGTGAGTCTAGTTAGTTACCACCCTCCAAGAGGTTGTTGAAGCAAGTGGTTGCTTCCACAGACAACCTAACAGCTGAAGACTAGAAGAATGCTGAACGTGCCTTGTCGAGGATGGTACAAAGAAAAAGTTTGCCAGAAGAGTTTGCACTTCCATCACCTTACAAACTTGTTCCAAGAATCAGCCTACTGACCTGACTTTTAACAAAAAAGCCCAATTCATTTGTGTTTAGCAGAGCAGCTCCACAGATGCAACATCCAGTGGTGCTTGATATCCATCACTTTATCATGAAATGAATCATCCAGGACAGTTGACTCTCTCCAGCCCTGAGAGAGTCATTTCCAAATTGCATAGCACATGCCGGGTCCTCCAGGGTAAGGAAGCCGTCTGTAAGTATAAGTATGATTTTGATTTTGACTAAATGTTGCAGATGGTGAGGAAACACCATCAACCCAAAGATGGGGAATCTGCTACCATCCAGTTTATGACAGCAGTGTCCAGAATTCTACTCCCCTGGGAGTAGAATCAACTATTAGATCAAGGGTGCCTATAAGGGTGTACTAACACTTGGCCCGGTTGCTTTGTTCCGTACCTGAGCATGATTGCACCCCCCCTCCCCACTCCCCTGTAGGCCTGCGCTCATGTTGCACTTAACCATCCTGGCCTGAGCATGCTTTTGTCATCATCGTGTGACTTTTTGTGCTAAAGAAACCATAGTAAGGAAAGCACTATCGCACAGCAGAATGGAATTTGTGATTAATGGCCTTATTTTGTGACTTATTTGGAGTTGGTTTGGGCATGATGACACACACAGATTTATCAAGTATGCAATGCAGCAATTTTTATTTATTTGTGCTGTGAAAATACAAAGATAAACTTGCATTTTACCAAATATATCAGAGTTTGTGCAGAGTCTCAATGAGGATCCTCAGTAATGAGGATCCTGCAAGCCGATAACCCTGTGGGAATCGCACCACATGGCCGTAGTGCCATAAATGATGCTCCATCATAAGGCAGGTAATGTACCTCATTCAGGACTCCCCTAGTAACCGCTCGTTTGACACAAAGTCAAACCAGCGCTACTCCAGGATTCTTCAAAGAGACACAATATGGAAGGAGTCCAGTCTTCGTCTCACTGGATAGTGTCCATGTCTCACAGCCATACAGCAAGACCAGGACTCTAAAGACTTGAACCTTGGTCCTTTTGCAAAGATATCAGGAGCGCCATACACCCCTTTCACTGACGACATGACCCCCCATGCTCTCCTAATCCGTCTGCTGACTTCATAGGAAGAGTGACCAGAAACATGACTGTCACTGCCGAGGTAAGTGAACCTCTTGACGAGGTTGACATTCTCCCCATAGATAGACACACTACTGATGGCTGTGCCCAAGAAGTCAATAAAGGCCTGGATCTTAGTTTTTATCCAGGACCCTTGCAATACCAGATACTCAGACTCACTCAAGTCACTTGAGAGCCCCAATCAGAGCCTCCATTGACTCTGTGAAGATCACAGCATTGTTGGCAAAGTCAAGATCAGTAACTCATTCTTCACCAACAGACGCCCCACAGCCACTGGACCCTATGACCCTGCCCAACACCCAGTCCATGCAAGCACTGAACAGAGTATTAGCAAAAACACACACCTGGTGAACCCCAGAACCAACATACGCATAGGCTCTTCCTCCACTCTGCACAGCACTCACAGTACCAGTGTACAGGCCGGCCATGACATCAAGCAACTTTGGGAGGATCCCACAGAGTCTCAGGATGTCCCGCAAGGCAGCTTGATCAACTGAATGAAACACTTTACGAAGACCGACAAAGGCTGCAAAGAACCTCTGCTGATATTCGTGTTTGTGCTCAATGAGAACCCTCAGTGCCAGAATGCGGTTGATGGTAGACTTCTTTGGTGTAAAACCAGATATAGATAGATAGATAGATAGATAGATAGATACTTTATTAATTCCAAAGGAAATTTAGGCATCCAGTAGCTAAAAAAACAATGATAGACACAGTAATACACAGCATAATAGAATAAAAAAACTATTGCAGATGTAGAGGGTGTGTCTGTGGATGGTCAATGCCTTGAAGAAGCTGTACAGGTCAAAGTGATTATGAGTGCATGGATAGTAATAATTACTACTATACATTATATATGTGATTAATAAATATATAGTTGTGCTATATAATCCATATATCAAGCAATAAAAAATATCACAATCAATCAATCAATCAATTTTATTCTTATATAGCGCCTTTCACGACAGAGTCGCCCCAAAGCGCTTTACATGACATTGAGAGATAAGAAAAAGGGAAAGGAATTTAATTGAATTTATTAATTGAAATTAATAAAACATAAAAATATCATTAAAATCTATAAAGATAACAAAAAATGTATAATACATATTAAATATATAATCTGTATACTTTGACATAAAACAATATATATGATAGTTCAACCTAATATATAATATACATAATATAAAAGTGAATATTTGAAATATTTACGAAATATGAAAGTATGAAATAAATGGAATATAATTACATATATAAATATACATTCTATAAAATACACAAATTCTGTAAAATACTTGAACTACATATATTTTAAAAATACATTTTAAATATAGAAGTAAGATTGTTATGCATGATATTCAAACGCACTTTCATAGAAATGCAGAGGAACACAGAAGCAGCTTCATGCCTAAAAGTCCAATTCGCTCTTCCGTCTCTGTGACACATTGTAAAGCTTGTTAAGGGTCCTTCTCTCTGCCACTGATGTATCCCTGATAGCTTGTCTCTCAGTAGCAGGGGCTGGATGGTGTTCAAGGTGCTTAAGAAATCAAACAACATGATCCCCATAGCACCATTCCCCTTGTCCACGTGAGAGTACACTCTTTGTAGCAGATATAGGATGGCATCCTCTACACCCATCTTCTCCTGGTAAGCAAACTGCAGCGGGTCCAGTGCATGGCAGAGATGAGGTCTAAGGAGATGGAGTAGCAGCCGTTCCAGGGTCTTCAATATGTGGGATGTCAGGGCCACTGGTCTGAAGTTATTCAGCTCACTGGGGTGTGACTTCTTAAGAACTGGGATGATGCACGATGTCTTCCAGAGTGCAGGGACCCTCCCCTGTTGCAGGCTCAGGTTGAAGACATGTTGAAGTGGCTCCCCCAGTTCAACAACACAGGTCTTGAGCATTATCGGGCACATCTTGCCCAGGCCAGCTGCCTTGCTGGGGCTAAGTCGCCTCAGCTCACCTCTGACTTGATCTGCAGTGATGGTGGGGGGAGGGGTGGTGTAGTGTTGGGTGTGATGGTGGGGGGTGATCACACTGTCCATGGTGGGGCCTGGGGGGTGAGATATATCCATGGCTGATTTGGGAAGTGAGGGGGTATGAGGTGAGGAAAAATCAGCAGCTGGTGGGGGAGATATGGGGGTGCTGGCTGGGCTGCCCATAGTGGCAGGAGCAGGGCAATCAAACTTGTTGAAGAAGCGGTTGAGCTGGTTTGCTCTCACCACATCTCCGTCGGCTGTCCTGTTGCTCTTCTTGCGACCCGTGATGGGTTTCATACCATCCCAGACATCCCTTACGTTATTCTTCTTCAGCTTCCGCTCCACCTTCCTTCTGTATAACTCCTTTGCCTGTTTCAGGCAGTGCCTGAGTTCTCCCTGTACACGTTTCAGCTCTGCCCAGTGTCTCTCCATGAACGTCCTCTTTTTTCTATTAAGGAGGACTTTCACATTACTGGTAATCCAGGGCTTGTTATTAGAGAAGATTCGTACAGTTTTTGTGGGAATAACAGTGTACATGCAGAAGTTAAGGCAGTCAGTGATACAGTGTGTGACCTCCTCAATATCTTCACAATGTGGATCCATCAGTGCACTCTAGTCAGTCGACTCAAAGAAGTCCCTCAGAGTCTCCTCTGCCTCAGGATGCCATTTCCTGAAGAAGCATGTAGTAGTAGGTTATCTCTGTACACATGGCTTGTACTGAGGCTGTAGAAGGGCTAGATTGTGATCTGATTTCCTTAGTGAGGGCAGGGAGGTCGCCTTGTATGGATCAATAATGTTAGCATACAGGAGGTATATTGCCCTATTTTTCCTTGTGGGACAGTCCACAAACTGTGTAAACACTGCAACTACAGTGTTATCCCCCTGTAGTTGCCGCAATTCAGACAATCACCCTTCCCTTTCCAGATAGGGACAACAAGTCCTGTTTTCCATTCAGGTGGGATAATGCCTGTCTCCCAAATGGAAGCAAAGATTGCTTGCAATGCCAGCAGGACAGCCTTACCACCAGTCTGGAGGAGTTCACCCAGGATAGCACAGATCCCTGCGGCCTTCCCTACTCCCAGCTGATTCATCACCCGTGTAATCTCAGTGAGATTGGGTGGGTCACAGCTGATCGGAGAATTAGCCTCAAGAACTGTGGACCCAGAGATGACCAACATCCTTACTGGAGGATAAGCTTTAAACAGCTCTTCAAAGTAGCCGGCCCAGCAAGTCACAACTGCAGTGTCAACCGTAAGGAACGTTCCATCACCAGCCCTGACTGCAAGTCTCCAAGGAACAGATTCAGATGTACATAATACTTCCTCTGTAAGCAGGACATGCCGTAAGGGTTTGTGTTACATGCTGTAAGGTTTGGGCTACATGCCATAAGTGTCTGTGATTCGATAGCTCCGCCCAAAGCTCAGACGTCGTCACCTCCAGGCTCCAGGAAGAAAAGAACTGACGACGCCAAAACCTGAAGCTCCTTGGTTTGCGCTCTTTTTTGCTGGTGGTTTGTGATTTATTCTAATCGGGTTGCTTGTGTTTGACTTAGGGTTGCTTCTGGTTTATTGGTTATTGCTTTGCCCCCTGACTTTGGTCGCTTGTCCTTATATTTGCTTCTTCTGTCTACTGACCTTTTTGCCTGTGTGTCTAGCCCTTTGGTTTCAGCATCTTGAGTGTGTATCCTGTATGGTAGAGAGTGACTGCCATTTTCTTTGTTTTGACTTCTTTGTATATTTGGATAGGGAGACAGGAAGAATGATTGTCTTTTGTTTAATTTTCATTTGTAGGTAAGCTAGCTTGGAAAACGGTGCGATGGATTGTTTTGTTTGTTTTGTTGGCCTGTGTCACTCTTGAAGTCTGTAAATACACTTTTGGTGAGCAAACTTGTAATATACACTCTGTTTATACCATCCATTGTTGTGCACTGTTTGTTTTTCCCCAGTCCACAAGTCTACCAACACATCGATTCTGTTATTCCCCAACCCCCTAGACTGGTGCACGTAACACAGATGGTGTCCCCTTCACTGCACCACCAGTATTGGAGTACCAAGTCCAACAATACAGCTCAGGGCATTGGAACCAGGATCCAGTGACAATGACCTTTCGCAATGTCAAGGAACATGGAGCCACTTTCACACTGGTTACCAGAACCATGGGGACTGACACAATCCTCATAGCCAGCCCTGTCAGTGCCAGTGGTCGCATTGAAGTCACCCATGGCCAGGAGAGTGTCACCTCGTTAGCACCAGTCAACCACAGTAAAGTTGTGAATAAAATCTCTCCCTCAACGGGATATCACTCTCCGCGGTTGGAACATACACTGAGACAACAGACAAAACACTCAAAGAGTGCCTTAGCCTGAGTCTCATAACACACTCATTGAAAGGAGTGACCTCGGACACCATCGGGAGGAGCCGATCCGCCACAGCAACAGCTACTCCCTGAGTATAGCAGCCATCAGTGTGACCAAACCAAAAATTGGTGTACACACCTACAGAGATCTAGTCACTCCCTGGTCTGTATACCTGAATGCCGCCACTGAGATGTGGAGTTTACAAAGCTCCTCCGATAGCAGAGGATGACGGGCTTGGGTCTTGCCGGAGAGACCAGATGTTCCATGCCCCTACCCGGATGGGCTGCCTTAAACTGGGACCCAAGTGTCGCCATGCCACAGGCGATGCCTCAGCACCACACCAATTCTGATTCCCAGCAGGCCTCACCCTATTAGCTCTCCAGTGGTTTAGACTGATTCAGAATCAGAACCATGGACTTAATATGCCTGAACCACTGCCTAAACTCAGTTATACCCTATGTCATTGCACACGCCATCTTTTGCCAGTTAGTTAAATATAAAATCCCTAGCTTCAAGTCAGTGATTTATATAAGGGATCTGTATAATATAGCAAGATCTTATAACATGACAGACAGGTTGTGTTAACATCATCTAACTAGCATCTGTACCTACATTATGCTACGCTGTGTTTTAAGCCCTTAGGTAATCAACTGTGATGCGCTGCGCAAGTTTTTTTATGTTCATTGAGCAGATGAAGGGAGGAAAGCAGAAGAAACTGCTGTAACCTTTTTGGGCGATTATTATCTATTGTTTTTTTTTTACAGTGGAGAGTAATGGTGATGGATTTTCATCACGGAAGAAATACATTTACAGTTTTGCATGTTTGTGTGTCTTTTTTTTTCACCAGTGCACACCCTCTCTATACTATCTATACTCTCAGTATCCATACTGATACCCCTCTCCCATACTACTCCAATACTCTCCTTGCACACTATTTTTTCACGATGCCCTGGTGATGGGGCAGTTCATCAACCCTGCAGGTCATCAGCCTAAAGACGGAGATCTTCAGACACCACAGATGGAGACACGGTGATGTCCTAGCTGATCAGTTCTAGGTTCATTTTATTAGGAATGTTTTGCCTAATCCTCAGGCCTGGTCCAAGTATAACTGACACAATCATCATGATAATCGAATTTCCATGTGACCTCTGACCTGTTCACAGATCAATCCTGGAGCCATTTGCAAGATACATATACACAATCAGCTTCCCAGCTCATCGGCCTTCTAGCACTACTACAGGAAACTCCAAACTAACCTTCAATCAATGGGTACAACTTTTTCCTACATAGTAGGGGGCAGCTGTTTAAAAGGTCAGCAACTTACCTTTAAATATTATTTTTCCTCATTTTATGGATAAGCTCTAGTGAACATACATATATTGCAGGAAACTCTTGAACTGCTTCTTATTAAGTTTCTTATTAAAATCACAGTATTTCCTAACAGTCAATTAGCAGTTACGTATGGCAATCTTTCCCATTAATTACATTATAGGTAATGCAATTTGTTCAGTCCCTCTATTTTGCAGATGCCAAATCACTTGGTGAAAAGCTTTCAGACAAAGAGTGATGAATTTGTTGTTGAACTTTCTGGTAGGATTAAGTCATCAGGACTCAATCCATGTGTATCGATGAGACAGTGAGTGTTATGGTTAATATCATGCTGATATTATCTAAAATAGCCTTGTGTACACTTTTCATTGAAACATTTAGCAGTGACTTTATTCGTGAGTCAAATGTTTCTAGAGCATTTCTGCTAATTTGTTTCATATCATTCATGCTTAGTTCACCGCTATTGTTTGTGTACTCTCAGATTAATACTTTTTTTGTCTTATATGGCAATAGGAATTATTACTTTATGTGGCCTTAAAGTGACAATATCGTTTTTATAATATAATAGCTTGACTACTGCAATAGGTGTTCTTATATAATTTCTCATAATGTTTACTAAGCGTTGTTACTGTCGTGTCCTTGTTTTTCTCCTCAGTTCATTAGTATATTGTTGATACTTATTATACTGTATGTGTTATTGTGTTCAATATGTGAAAATTCTGCTGTCTTTTCTTTTTCTGTTTGGCACAGAAACCATATATACACTAATTTTGTACATATGTATTGGGTATAATTTGCTGTTGAGTCGATGAGTGGCATGGATTTGTGTGTATAAATAAACCACAATCTTGGACACCCTCATCACCGCATGCTCTTAGCAGACAACCTGCTTTGATTGAAAATAGAACAAAGAACTGCACCAAAGGATTTCTTCTTGTTACTCAGCACCTCCACAACATACACAAAACAAAACCTTGATGCCTCGGAATAAGCATTGTAACTATACTGGTAAATAACCATAATTATTTTGACTTAAATTCAGAATCATGATTTTATTGACAAATAAGAAAAAGAAAATAATATGAGTAGAAAAGTAGTGAAGTAAAGAAAAATGTTAAACATGCATGAAAGCCAAGTTACTGTGTATAATTGAAATATCTCACAAGTAATTCATGACAATATCATTCCATACAATATGGTAAGAGTAATATAGTAACTTAAAGACTGGTTACACTAATGCAATGAAAGACATGGAAAATTTTGTGAAACAAAAATCTGACAAAAATCAATCAAGGACGAATATTTTGACAGATAATGGTTCTTGTCTTTGCAGATCTATAATGCCTTCTTTAAATGTAAATGGATCTTCTGCAATAAATTGCACAATATCATCCATCCATCTATCTTGTAGAACTGCTTTTCCAGTAGAACAGTCAGAGTGAGCCTGGAGCCTAAGGCAAAAGGCTGTGAACATCCAGGATTTGCTGGCAGTTCAATGCAGGGCATGTACAACATTCAATGCAGATATATATACAATTTCCATCCTTCCACCCTGGGAAAGACATCATGTTCAAAACCATGTTATAAATATTATGACTATCTTCAGAAATTGTATGTGTGTGTACATATTGTCATCTGACATTCCTTCTTTCTTTAGTTAATTTCTTTGTCTTTCCTTTATCCTATTTTATTCCTATTCTCTCAATACCACGTAAAGTGCTCTGGGTTGTTGTGAAAGGCGCTATATAAAAATAAATCGAATTGAAATTGAATATATGCTTTGCAATGGACTCGCATCCCATCCAGGCTGTACCCCAGCCCTGTGCCCTGTGATGGACAGACATCCCATCCAGGCTGCACCCCAGCACTGTACTCTGTGATGGACAGACATCCCATCCAGGCTGTACCCCAACTCTGTGCCCTGTGATGGACTGGCATCCCATCCAGACTGTGCAGCAGCCCTGTGCCCTGTGTTGGACTGGCATCCCGTCCAGGCTGTACCCCAGCCCTGTGCCCTGTGATGGACAGACATCCCATCCAGGCTGTACTCCAGCTCTGTGCCCTGTGATGGACTGGCATCCCATCCAGGCTGCACCCCAGCCCTGTGCCCTGTAATGGAAAGACATCCCATCCAGGCTGTACTCCAACTCTGTGCCCTGTGATGGACTGGCATCCCATCCAGACTGTGCACCAGCCCTGTGTCCTGTGTTGGACTGGCATCCCGTCCAGGCTGTACCCCAGCCCTGTGCCCTGTGATGGACAGACATCCCATTCAGGCTGTACCCCAGCCCTGTGCCCTGTGATGGACAGACATCCCATCCAGGCTGTACCCCAGCTCTGTGCCCTGTGATGGACTGGCATCCCATCCAGACTGTGCACCAGCCCTGTGTCCTGTGTTGGACTAGCATCCCATCCAGGCTGTACCCCAGCCCTGTGCCCTGTGATGGACAGACATCCCATCCAGGCTGTACCCCAGCCCTGTGCCCTGTGATGGGTGCTATAGGCCGCAGGACACCCACAACACTGACCAGAATAAGCGATTGGAAGGATGCATGGATGAATGGCAGGGCGGATGAATGGATGGATTTTCTTAGACATATCATGCTCTTGTTAAAATACCATAATTCTGTCCTGATTAAGTAAAAATGTTTGTATTCTATTGGAAATATAAAATTACAAGCAATTGGTCGAGCTGAGCACGCTGACGGCTTTTTGACATTCATTGTCCAGCTTTAGCTCTGCTCATCTACATGTGCGTGTGCTCAGCTCTGCATCCCTGGAGCTCCCAGAGCCTCAGTGTGCCAGCTGCTTCATGTCTGCCATGTTTGCACAAGCTTTACTGGACAGGATGCCGCTAATCTCATAGCTGCTGCCACTGTACATCCATTCCAGGTCAGCTCTGGACTTACTGTGTCTTTGTTTGCCTCTTAATTTTAAAGGGTGGTGTGACCATTTTATGCATATAGTCAATTTTACACAGAATTTTAATCTCATTCCATTCATATTCTTCAGTTTATCACAAAATCATTTTGGATAAAATTTTGGGCTAGATTTTATCATAAGCTTCCTTTTGCCAATCTTTCCAAGTGCATAAAACCATGTATTTGTTGATTTTTTTACCAATAATTTTACTGGCATTTTATTTCTCATTATTGTTGCACATTAATTATTCATGCACGTGACTGAATAACCTGAAATACTTCATAAGAAATGGACAAATCTTTGACATTAAAGTATTCAACAAAAAATTGTGACAAGATACATGTTTCTATGGAATTTATGCTTGCCAGAGTTATTGGTAAATGCCAAAATGATTGACTGAGCTAGTCACAGTCAGAGCAAACACTTATGTATCCGCCCACATACTACTGCAACCTGTCTCTCTGAATAAATTAAATCCAGAGCTTTTCTCTGAAAACTGGCTGTAAGTGAAGAAGATGATGGTCCGACATTATTTAACAAAATGCAAGACAAACAAATCATATATCTGTAAACCAAAGCTTATTATTTGGCAAGTATTTATAGTTAAATAAATTGTATAATTCCACTTCTATCAGGCAAATTAACGTCTGCAATGCACAGCTTGTAAAATTGGCACCTATTAAGTATTTGAATTAATTAGTGTTTTAATTTTTGTCTCGCTGTTTTGAAATTTTAATTAGAATTTATAGATGCTTGAAAAATAGGTTTTGGTGTTTCCCAAATTTGTGACATTTATTTTTAGCTTAAAATCTAATTTACCCATGCATGTTTATTTAGAAAATAAATTAGAGTTATTCTCTCATTGAGGGTCAGATTTTACGCAGTGAAAATAATGGTGCATTCATTCTTGTTGTTTTTCTTAAAATTCTACCTCAAAACTCCCTCTAGTGGATACCTAGGAACAACAGAATGTAACTCAGTAAAAGGTACACATTCATCATTGTCTATAATAACTAAATGGAAGATAGATAAATGGGTACTAATTCTGTGTGTGATTTTTGTGTCTTTTGATTGGTAGTTGATTTTATTGATTTGATTTATGTATGCATTTGATATGTACATGCACACACATCACAGTGAAAGTCAATTCTAATCCTGGACTGCAATCAAAAAACTAAAAATGTCAAAAATCTTGTATGTTGTTTGGTTGCTTATGGTTAAGGTTAGGGCTGGGTAGGGGTTAGGGTTGTCATTGTTGGGATTAGGGTTTTTCCCATAGAAATGAATGGATGGTTCCCACAAAGATATGAATGCATTGTGTGCATTCTGATGTCTTCAGATATATTCAGATGACTGGCTCTCCTTTTGGGACACCAGAGTGTCTGTGTTTGTATAGATCTATACACTCTTAGAGCAGCAATTACATACATTAATGTATGCTTAGGATTGTATGAATTTTCCAATATTTTGGCCTTTAAATTTCAGTTGACCATGACAGAAGATACATTTGATTTCTTTTAGGTTTTCTGAATCTGATAAACATTATCAGAACAAACGTAATAAGAACTGTAATGATACCAATAGACTGATTTGCATGTACTTCCCTTACCATAAGTAGCCATAACTCTCCCAGCTCCCCTTGGAAACCTCATTACAATGTATGCAGATATTAATTCAGATATCAGGTCCACTAAACCAGGGGACATAACAACATCAATTTGCATCTGGATTTCTCCCTCGGGACCTGCAGGTGCCTTTGAGACCTAGATTACCCGCAAACAAAATTTGCATGCCTGTCTACTAGTGCTGATACAATGGAAAATGAGTGGGAAACTATTTTCTGGATGGCGATACATGTCAAAATATAGCATCATGTTGTGTTACTCCAAGTATTGTAGCCCTCATTTCCCTAGTATCTGCAGACTGGATGGTATATCCCTAATTAAAGCTGCTCTTTTTTCTCAATTAAATTATAGAGAACCAGAGTGCTTTAAAGTTAGAGTAATCAAAAGAAGGATTTAACAATTAATTGAGTATCAGTGCTGACCTTCAACCTAGAGATAAGGCTCTCTGTAATGCTGATGTGAGCCCTGTGACACAGAGCCCTCACACAGTCATGCATCCTCTGTCCCCTGTGACACAGAGCCCTTACACAGTCATGCATCCTCTGTCCCCTGTAACATGGAGCCCTCACACAGTCATGCATCCTCTGTCCCCTGTGACACAGAGCCCTTACACAGTCATGCATCTTCTGTCCCCTGTGACATGGAGCCCTCACACAGTCATGCATCCTCTGTCCCCTGTGACACGGAGCCCTCACACAGTCATGCATCCTCTGTCCCCTGTGACACAGAGCCCTCACACAGTCATGCATCCTCTGTCCCCT
>JAAGVU020000040.1:34240756-34254345 GCA_011763525.2 Mormyrus iriodes
GATGCCACTCAGTTACTTGTCCAATCACTGGTCATCTCCAAGTTGGACTACTGCAACTCCTTACTGGTTGGACTTCCACTAAAAGCAATTAAACCACTTTAACTGATACAGAATGCAGCGGCACGACTTGTCTACAATGTCCCTAGGATCTCATATACCACACCATTACTACAGGACCTGCATTGGCTCCCTGTGGCCGCTCGCATCAGGTTCAAAGCCCTAACACTCACCTTCAAAGCCAAGAACGGAAGTGTACCTCCTTACCTATCAACACTAATCAAGCATTGTGTCACTTCTTGTCCTCTTAGAGCGACAAGCACCGCTCGACTCGAGCCACTGTTACTGAAAGGAAAATGTACATCGAGACTCTTTTCAGCCTTGGCTCCCCAGTGGTGGAATGAACTTCCTCTGTCCCTTCCTGTCTTCAAACGCTATCTGAAGACTCACCTCTTCAAGGAACACCACGGAGGCTAACCAGCTTATATATAAAAGTTATGTTTATATTATTAAAAAAAAAAAAAAAAACTACTAACGCATTCTCTTCTTATCTCTGCACAATGTCCTTTTCTTCAACAGGGCTTTTTAGGTGCGTAACCAAGCTGGCAGTAACTTAGTCGGCTGACAGTTGTTATCCAAGTCTAGCTTTACAAGAGTGAAGAATAGTCATGGACTACTGAGCACTGTTGTATGTCACTCTGGATAAGAACGTCTGCTAAATTCTGTAAATGTAAAATGTAAATGTAAATGCATCCTCTGTCCCTTGTGACACGGGGGCCCTTGCACAGCAGGAGATACTTTTTCTCCTGTGACATGAGGCCCTCGGGCAGTCATGCATCCTCTGTCCCTTGTAACATGGGGCCCCGCACAATCATGCATCCTCTGTCCCATGTGACACGTAGCTCAGCTGAGCAGTTGTACTTTCCTTGGCTCAGTCTTCCAAACTCAGACAGCTACAGCCAGTATCTTTTTTTATCAGGTGCAAAGCAATTTCGCAGACTGAATGATGGACGAGTATAAGCACTTCCTAAGTCACTGGTTCTGATTCTTTGCTATGTTTTCACAGCCAAGCAAAATAGCAATGACCTGAACTAGGGAACTCTCCAAAACTCCTAGCAGGATGTACCTGAGCATGCAGGACCCAGATTGCAGCTACCAAAGGCCTCGGTCAATTGCCACAGCAGGGACAGGACTAGAGCACTGGAATTATTCATTTACCTTATTGCCATTTGTGATGACATGCTACTTGGTCAACCTTAAAAGTCAGTTGCACTCAGCTGTTGAAAGGATGAGCCTCCTGTGAAATTGCCATTGATGATGGGAAATTCTAATTACATTACTCTGATTAATTTGGCTGCCAGAGGGTGGGAGGTGAAACCTGATGCAAGACAGAGAAGTGGTAGTTGGTTTGGCAGCAGTAAAACAGATTCGAAGTTATTATTTGATGTACATTTTCATAAAATGTACCTGGAAGTGTACCACAGATATTATGCTAGTGAGGATCAGCACTTCCATTATCTGACACAAAGTGTCCAAACGCACTAATTGGCCACCAATAAAGACAGTTTCTTTTTTAATTACATAAGATTCATGCATTTTATTTTGGTAAAAAGGTAAAAATCATTTTAAAGATCTATTTGTTTTTATACATTCTGATTTATTAATTTTGTAGGTTGTTTTGCAAAATTATTATTGTTTTGTAATAAAAAGTTTTAAATATTTTAATAAATACACTTCACAATAAATTATTTGGATTTTAAATAATATACATATTATTCATATATACACCCACATACAGACATAAACACAATTGCGACAATTGCTTGACGTTGACTTACTTTCAAAATGGTAGCAAATGATTCATGATCTTATGACATGTTGCTAATTATGTTAGTGAAACATTCAACATTAAACACAATTTAGTATATAATACATAGTATTATTTTCCACTGGGTACTTCAGCCAAAGATCTGCATTATTACAAGTCTTAGAGGAATTAGGCACTGGCAAATTAATGTAACGTAATATGTAATATTTACTTGTGCAAAACCCCAAATCAAAGTTGGAACATTTTTTTTTCATTGCAGACAGTATGAGCCCAAGATATTTCATGTTTTGTCTGGTCAACTTCATTTCATTTGTTAATATGCAACATCCTTCTCAAATGTTTCTGTACAATAATGTTAGCATGCCCAGGGGGGTTGGGCAGCCAGTTGACCTTGGACCCCCAGAGGTTTTTTTCTCCTTACTTGGGAGTTTTTGGTTCTTCTCCTCCATTGTCATGTGGCCTTCCTTCTTTCTTTAGTTATATTCTTTGTCTTTCCTTTTTCCTATTTTATTCCTATTCTCTCAATATCATGAAAAGTGCTTTGGGGCAACTCTGTTGTGAAAGGCGCTATATAAAAATAAATTGGATTGAATTGAATTGAATTAATATACATCCATTCCTGCTTCTCAGTCCTGCAACACATTCTATAAAAATTTTAGACGAGGGCATCATGTTAGCCATGTTCAGAAGTGGCATTGACTTCTCTGGGCTCAGAGGCATCTGGGATGGACCATCACACAGTGGAAACGTGTGATGCGGTCAGACGAATCAATATGCCAGATCTTTTTTGGAAGAAATGGACGCCGTGTGCTCCGGACCAAAGACAAAAAGGAAAATCCAGACTGTTATCAGCAGCAAGTCCAAAAGTCAGGGTCTGCCACGGTCTGGGGTTGTGTCAGCGCCCCTGGCGAAGGTAACTTGGCACCATTAATACAGAAAAGTACATTGGGATACGCTGTCGCCAATACAGCATCTATTCCAGGGACGTCCATGCACTTTTCAACATAAGAATACAAAACCACATTCTGCACGCATTACATAGGCATGGCTGGGGAAGAAGAGGGCGCAGGTACAGGACTGGCTTGCCTGTCGCCCTGACCTGTCTCCAACAGAGAATGTGTGGGAAATTTTGAAATAGAAAATGCGAAATCAACGAACCTGTACCGTTGCACACCTTAAGACGTGTTTGCAGGAAGAATGGGACAAAATAACACCTGAAACGGTTCATCGTTTGGTATCCTCAGTGCCAAAACATCTTTTAAGTGTTGTGAGAAGGAATGGCAACATTACGAAGGGGTGAATGCTTTACCGTGCCAACTATTTTTGAAATGTGTTGCAGGCCAGAAAAGCAGGAATGGATGTATATTAACAAATGTTGACCAGACAAAACATGAAATATCTTGGGTTCATACTGTCTGCAATGAAATAAAAGTCAAAGTTACTTTTAGAATCACTGCACTTTTTTAATTTACATTTTCCTACCGACCCAACTTTTTCTGACTTGTGGTTGCATTAAAGGAAGGATACACTTCTCTCAGGATAATATGTCCCCCTTCAATTCATGCCAGTTAATACAGGCATCCATCTTCCAACTGCTTATTAAGGACAGTGTAGGGCACAAGGCAGAGGACACACCAGACAGGATGCCCGTTCATTACAGGGTACAGGGCACAGGACACCCCAGACAGGATGGCTGTTCAACACAGGGACAGAGGACAACCCAGATAGGATGCCCATCCATCACAGGACACAGGGCAGAGGACCCCCCGAACAGGACACCTGTCCAATACAGGGCACAGGACAGCAAAGACAACATGGCTGTCCATAACAGGACACAGGACACCCCACACAGGATGCTCATTCATCGCAAGGCAAAGGGCACAGGACACCCCAGACAGGATGCCTGTCCATCATAGGGCACAGGACACCCCAGACAGGATGGCCATCCATCACAGAGCACAGGACAGAGGACACCCCAGACCGGATGGCCGTTCATCACAGGGCATAGGGCACAGGACACCCCAGACAGGATGGCCATCCATCATAGGGCAGGAGGACACCCTGGAGAGAATGACTGTCCATCACAGGACACAGGAGAGAGAACACCCCAGACAGAATGCCCATTCATCACTTGGCACAGGGCAGTGGACACGCCAGATACAATGCCAATCCATCACAGACACAGGGCAGAGGACACTCTATACAGGATGCCCATCCAACATAGGGCAAAGGACAGAGGACACTTCAAACAGGATGTCCATCCATCCCAGAGTGCAGGACACCCCAGACAGGATGGCCGTCCATCACAGGGCACAGGACACTCCAGATAGGATACCTGTCCAGCACGGGGCTGCAAGTTTTCATGCAACATATGGTGAGCAAAATGAAAAGCTTCTGGGTGCAATTTTACTCTTTTGACAGCAAATGCAGTAGAAAGCACATATATGCATGAGTTGTTTTAAAAAAAATAGCTGAACCATAGAATCCGTGGTGCATTCATGCATGAACGCTCAGAATGAAGCTGAGAAGATAGGGAGGTGCGAAAACTGGGCGCACTCAGAGTAAGGCTGCATTTTTATTCACCGGCATGCCTTTTCTGTGCTTCATCAGCTGGACACCTTTCAGATTCCTGCAGACTGTACAATCTATTCAGCCAGTAATTAGTGCACAATGAAGCCATCTGCTGAAGCATTTGGAGTTGTCTAGGGGCCAGTGTATAACCAACACAGGACACTTATGAACAGCCAGACTTCACTGGTAGTCAGCTGAAAGAACCGCTGGTTCATTCTGTAGTCAAAGAACACTGGGTCATGGTACAGAGAGAGGTTTACAAGAGCCAGCTGAAAATTGCACAGCAGTTTGCATACAGGAAAAGAAATCACTTTTGTGACGCAAAGGTCTAAATCAAAAAGGAACCTGAATTGCTTCAGATCCAAATTCCAGATTTGTAAAGGGAAAAAAATCTTTATTCTGGATAAAGTCCTGATCAGAGTTATTTTTGTTCCAAATGGCTCGTTTCGATATTTCAAAGCAGACGTAAATAACCTCATGTAAATAGCCTCATCTTTTGTTTTCGTTTCATTTTGCCTCATTTCAGAGTACAAACACAGCCCAGTAAATCACTGCAATTTACTTTGAATAAAAATGTTCACAAAATGATAGTCCAAAAAAAAGTCTACTCATATTTGGGGGTAATGTGTACGCAGTTAAAGAATTTCATATCCTTAAATATCTGTAAAGTATAAATACTTATGTATTTCATCCGTCCATCTCCCGACTGCTTAATCTGAACAGGGCTGGGGACTGAAGCCTATCCCAGGCAGCATAGGGCACTAGGCACGGCACACCGCAGATGGCACTACAGTCCATCACAGGGCACAGACACTGACACAATACAGGCAATTTAAAGATGCCGGTTAGCCTAAATGCAGATCTTAGGGCTGTATCCAGAGGAAACCCACCAGCCACAAGAAGGGCATCATGCAACCTATTTCAGACATTTTCACCATTGAAAAAATGGGGGTGCATTGCAGTTGTTTGTATTTTTATAGCAGAAAATGGGGTACCAGACCTCACTAGGCAAACAAAAAACACCAGCTCTGAATATAGGAAGATGAGAACTAAGATCAGGAAGGGCCAAATACCCAGTAATACTCATTTTATTAATGTCAAACACAAATACATATCTTTATGGCTCCGTTCATCCCCTGTATGTTGATTTGTTACAATGTTAACACGTAGTCAATTTTCATAAACTCTGTTGTCCTAAAAGGAGAGCGGGCCATCTGAATATATCTGAAGACATCAGAATATTGTCCAGAATTCACTGCAGCCAAAAGCTGAGTTGCAGTGCCCCTGTCAGATCAAAAGCTGGATTTGCAATAAATACAGTACATTGTCATTAGTGTCACATTAATTTAACTGGTCTGGCTCAGTGCTGGTCCATATGGGGTGAAGTGGGGCTGAATGTATGCTACTGCAGTTCACGTGCTAGTGCATCCCTACCATCTGCTCAGTGGTGGCTTTCATATAAAGGCAATATTAGTGCAATTATTAAGTGTAAAAGCAGAAGAACCGAGATCTGATCATTAGCAGTAGCAGGAATATGTTACAATGTCTTGTCACTGACTCATTCTTGAGTTCTGGAAACATTTCTACAAATTGTGGGCATAAGCTGTGCACATAGACCAATGTCACTTACCACAGGTAGCATTTCTGTGGCAGTGGAAACATAAAGAGGTCTGCAGCACTGGGGTCTACTAAGACCTGGGTGGAGACCTGTTTATTTATGTATCATTATTTATTTATTTATTGATCTAGTTTTTATTTATTATTATTATTGTTGTTGTTGTTGTTGTTATTCGATGCTGATAATAATATATTAAATACAGTAATCCCTCATTATATCGCGCTTCGACTTTCGCGGCTTCACTCTATCGCGGATTTTATATGCAAGCATATCTAAATATATATCGCGGANNNNTCTCACCTAATATCTAAGAGAATATAAAGGGTTTATAAGGGCTTAAAATACACAAAAATAACCATATAAACATATGGGTTTTACATTTGCACCTTTCGCAGGGGTTCTGGAACGCGACCCCCGCGATAGACGAGGGATCACTGTATAAATTTTGCGAACACTTCTTTTTTCCCCCATTAACCACCATCCACAGGTTACCTATACATCTATATTAAAACACATTCGCAGCTACCCATGGGATAGATCATGTAGACTTAGACGGACAGTATAGAAATAATTAGTGCGGTGAGTGTAAATGGGAGGGTGAAGAGGGAAAATGGTCCATGAGATGTAAAATTCCCTCTGCCAATGATTTAAATGTCTTTATTAAAACATGTTAATGTGATGATGAAATCAGTACTGCCACAAAATGGGAACGTAGGCAGCTGATTAGCTGCTAATTAACCAAGAGTGTTTTTGGTACCCTTCTGTTAAGCTTGGAAGAGACATTGACCCTGCAAGTGAAGTAAGACATTTGTAATTCATAAGGGAAGAGGAACACCTTGATGTTACTGCATGAGCTGGTCATGTTGTGATATGTTGTTTGACTTTGTTTAATGGTCCTGGACAGATTTTTCATTTGTAGAAAGCTGTAATGTTTTGCATGTTGTGCAGCAGCTCAATACTGCAGAATGGCGCACTGTTATTTTAAAAATGGTTCTAAGAACAGATAAACTGCATCTCCTTGTCTGCCAAACACTGGCAAAATAAAACCTGTGGCTTTAGAAGAACCAGGTATAAAGATTGCTAAAGTGTACAGTTTCTAGCCTGAATGACTAAAATATATGTATTTGACAGTTTCAGGAAAACGGTCAGCATAAATTTTGTTATTGGGTGACAAAAATGAAGCATTTAAGTAAATTTCTCAGGGGACAACATGGTGTGAGTATGGCGTGAGTATGGCATGAGTATGGAGTACACGTGCTTTGGATAAAGTCACACAAGCCAGTATTGGATAAGTGAAGCATTTAATTTTATTTCACATCAAAATCAGTGGGATACCCTAACCAAGGTGGTATACAGGTATTAATATTCAGGGAAGATTTTAATAGGAATAATTGTCAGGCAAAATAAAACAGGCCCCAAAACTATTCCTTTGAGCTAAGGAAAACCCAGATGGGGTGGATTAAGTTGTATGTCACGTTGGTAAGTGGTATTTCTTCTTATCATCTTACAGCCAAGCCAAAAATATTAGTTATTATCAGTGATTAATTTATTCTCAAGGGGAGCCTTTTAAGTTAATGGCCCAGTGTTTAGGACCCCTTTTTATTATTAGGTATTTCTCTTCACTAAATACAGATATTTCTTTGTAAATATTTGGAACAGATGTTGTGATGAAGGAGGGTCTCATCATGAGATGTTAATTTTCTAATACAGGTAACAGACCGTCTCAGAGGTGCGGTTTACAGTCTCAGGTTTAATAAATATCATTGATGTTTCTAGGAAGCTTCCACACAGTGGTGAAGAAGCTGTGTATCTATAGCCTTGCTAGTGAAATGGATTTAGATTTTCTATGCAAAAAAGAGTCTTCGGCTGAGGGCAGGATACCTGAAGATAAAAAATAAATAAGTTCTTTGCGTGTTTGATATGTAAAATCTTTCAGAAGTATGTTTTTTTTTTTTAAATGAAACTCTCTGTGCGGTTCCATCTAGCCTTATTAACACAAGGTTACTGTTAATATGACTTGAAGAATAAAATGATATTCAGGTTTAAAGTGTTTAAAATGTGCACTGGAGCATTTCTTGGAAGACAAGATATATAATAATCCTACACAGCTCACAAAGGCTTCCAGTTAGGTTGGTTTGGTTGCCTGGATTGTTCTGTCACCCAGCGCTGGGGCAACAGCATTCTGCAGTCACTGTAACAGAAGCAGAACCATGTTAGAGCACAAAGCCCTTTCGGACCTTGGTAACACGACCGGAAGAGAGTGCTAACAAGACAGCACCTTCCAGATGCTTGCCGCACGGGGGGGGGGTGGGGGCGTCTCAAACACACGGTGCCTCCTGCTGTTGCCTCACACTGCCATCTGGAGGAATGCCCTCTCTCCTCCGCCCACATGCCAGCAGAGGCAGGTCCATTTAATGGGGGCAAACTTGGGACCTGAACAGGAGCTTAGCCAATGCGCCAATGGCCAAAACCAGCTCTGTGCAGTCTCTGCTGCCTCCATCTTCTGTAGCTTTAGTCAGACAATATCGATTATTAATGCCTCCTACACTTAACTAATGCTATAACCCTTCTGGATCGCAGTTAAAGAAAACTTTATCTATGATAATTACTTTTATGCTTATATATGGTATGCGTGTAGCAGAGTGGATCAGTGGCTTCACACCTCCACATTTGGGTTAGATTTCCAACCCTGGTTCTCTGCCTCCGTTTCCATGGTGTGTGATTGTATGTAAGACTGTGATGGACGGGCACCCTTGCCATGCTGCCCCATGCCACCTGCCCTGTGCTTCCTGGGATAGGCCCTAGGTTTGCTGTGATCCAGCTATGGAAAATGGATCAGTACACAGTAGGCGTAACTCACTGGGCATGTATAGTAACTGAACCTGGAAGCTAGTATACTTTTAATCTTCCTAAACATGTAGCACCTAAAAACATTTTAACATCTTCAGGATCCGGTAAGATATTATGTAGGCTTTTCATCATGCTGATATAGAAAAATAGTTGCTTTGCACATAAATTTGCAGAGAGATGCACCTGTACTGTGCAATGCTGAGTCATCTGCTTTTACTAAAATGAAGGGAAGTGATTCATTAAGGAGTCAGCGCAACCACTCCTGTTATTAACATCACTCAGGAATCTTTATTTAATCAGTGACTAAACTGCCCTATGGAAAGAATTTTTTTAAATGTACAAAGGAGTCAAAAGTAATATTTAATGAGATAAAAAGTCAGATGTATGATTGGTTCTGACATAATTTAACTGTACTTAACAGCATAACCATGCAGAAACTTTTCCAGGGGCAGGTGCTCGCGGGCAGTAAAATTCACCAGCTGGGGTGGGGGGGGTCCTCTTGGCCACTTGCCAAGATTTGCCAAATGGGTACTTGCCAAACGGAGGTGGGGGGTGACTCCAAATCTCCCATGACAAAAGGGGCAGGTGCTCACTCACCCCTAACTCTCCCCCACCACGTGCTTGCTTAACAGATCGAAATTTTTACATCTCAGGATGTTCAGATTTGCAAAAGTCTACACTTCAATAGCTAAATCGGCACCTGCACTGCCCCTGTGTATTAAAAAAAAAACATTTGTGTTTTAATTAAAGCAGTCATCTGTTTGAACAATCAGCTGAACATACTCTGAGATATTTCCATGGTAACGAGTAAACTGCATTCAAAAACACACTGTCCATGTCACTGTCAGTAAAGCCTAATATCCATCCATTTCCATGACTGCTTATCCCGCAGTGGGTTGCAGTGAGTCTGGAGCTTATCCCAGAAAACACAGGGCAGAAGGCAGGGGACACCCTGGATGGGATGCCAGTCCATCACAGGGCAAACATTCAAACACAATCACACACTATGGGCACACAATGTGAGATGCAAAATCAGCTAAATGTCTGTTTTTGAATTGTGGGAAGAAACTGTAGTAGCCAAAAAACAGGGAGAACATGCAAATTCATGCGCACACACAGAGCAGGGGATTCAAACCCACAACTTTACAGGCTGTAGTGCCAACCACTAAGCCACCAATACTAAAAACAAGAAGCGGAACTTGAGTGTTGCTTTAATTCCCTTTTCATGAGCGGTGTGTAGCTCAGCAGGTTAGGGCGCCTATCCAGAAGGTCATGGATTCAAATCATATGGGTGGCAGAGTAATAGTATCACCATTGGGCCCTTGAGCAAATCCCAGCTGATCTTTGTTCTGACCCTGAAACTTGCCCTAACAATGATTTTAACATGTATATGTACCTCTCAAAGACAGCTAGATGTGAAAACTCCCCGGAGGATTACAATTCTATTAACTGCCATCAGTTTCGGCTATTCAAGAAGTGGCATTTAGCATGGGTTTGGAATGCGGTTTATGGGGTGTACTCTTTGTACAGCCATCACCATCCATTTAGGCTTACAGAGGAGGCCCCGCCCACCAGCCTGATTTGGTGATGCTACCATGGGGCAGACAGGAAAACACTGATCGTTTGGGAGATTTGACATTTTCAAGGTAAAAGCTCACTGGATGTCTTTGCCCTCACTAAGTTATTATTTTTCCACTTTTTGGTCGTTGAACTAATTTGGTTTGACACAAGCTGATGCAGGCGCAAAACCTTATTATTTTTATGCAAGCGGCTTGTCAGGAGTTTTCTTGGGAGCTCTTGGTAGCAGGTGGTGTGGTAGGTGTTTGCTGGTGATTTTATCCTTGACATAAAATCCCCAGGTAGCGATTACACAGTCTGATATGCTTCTAATGCCCAGCAAGGACGCTCAGTGAGAATGGTAATACATGGAGCAGTAAGCATCGGCTGTCCACAGACACTGGCCTCCACAGGGCAAGAATGCATCAGGGTGCTCAGGGCCAATAGAGGTGAAAAGCAAAGATTACAGTGCAGAGTTAAGACTCCGACTGTCTTAAATTCTCCCATACATGGTCTATTATATGGCACAACCCTACTTGTACCGATGGGCATAAAGGCAACAGTGCAATACACAGGGTAATTCATTTTATTGAGTTAAATCAAACACGAAAGGATTTCAGAGTAATATTTTAATAGATGCTGAGTTTTTGTCTGTGGCTCTAAATGAAGACACATAGTAAAGCCTATATATAAAAGTATAGTATGTTTAAAATCACATATTTTAACTTACTATTATATTGCCATATTAGGATCGTACTGACGAGTATAAATGACAATCTGCCCATCTGTGTTTGTTTTCCCCACATTTTTTCCCTTAGCAAAAGAGTTGAGACAGAGATTTGCAGTGTCTTTTTCCATAAATAAGGATCACGCAACGGTGCAGATTGCGCCACTAATCTTGATAATAGCAATTAAGCAAAGGCGTCTGCAGAAACGGCACAGCAGCCATCCGCCAAATGTGCCACTGCCGCTCGGATTACGGCGCCCCCTGGAAAGCGGGTCCGCCAGCCAAGGCTCTCTGCCGCACGCCGGCCCTCCTCTGGGCCCCGACGAGCCAGCCACCACCTCTTTTTTCCCCGGGAATTTTCACAGCCTCCCAGCTCTCTTGGACAGGCACCAGGTACGCAACAGCTTCTCATGAATATTCAGGACTCCATGTCAGGTTTGTTTGTAGAGATGGACACCTAATTGCGAAATGCAGAGCTGCAGTGAACAGAGGGAGATCATTCCGCTTTTTCGGCTGTTTATCCATGGCCGGGATTAAAGATCGAAGCTGCTTCCAGTCCTGCTGAAGACAGATCCCAGCATTACCTATGTTTGCCATGTCTGCGCGACACTGATCATGCAAATCAAAGTAACGAACTTTTCTTGACACGAAAGGTGCATGCCTTTGTAATGTACTATATCAGCAACTGGGTAGCCCATTATAAGGCATTTTACTGTACATATCATTCTAATGGGAAAGTTAACAAACCATGCCAGTTTCCATGCTTAAGAGTGTAATACTTTAAATAACTTAAAATAAAATAAGTTAAATATAAGTTTAAATAAGTTAAAATAAAAAGCATAACATTGGCCCTAGCCAGCTACCCTGGTTTCTGTGGACTTAATGCAAAACTATCTGAAAAGTAGCACAGGCTTCTTTCTGCTATAAACCAAACAGCACAACTTCAAACCCTTAAATTTTATTATACATTTTTAGCTGCACAGTGGACGAGCCACACGAATATGAAGTCTTTTCTAGCCTCTTTTGTTGAGGTGCTCAAAAGTTTCCTTCCGGGGTCTTTTACTCTGATATTCTGTGCCTGTTAAATAAATGATTGCAGTCGGTTCCCAAAATTCCAGCGTGTTTGGCTTCAACTAATTATACCATTTTTAGACCATTTTAAAAATGTCAAAACATATGTGATTTTTTATGACCTTCAGAGTAATCACTTAACGCGCATTTCCGTAAAGGTCATCGAAATTAAAACAAATTTTAAATGAGATGGTGATACTTCTAATTGAAAACAGGCAATTAGATCCTGATCACACTGGAACTGATCACAGCTGCAAATCTTAAACATCTTTAACACATACCGATTTTTGAACTTGTATAAATTTTTCATTTCAAACATCACTTTCAGTTACTAGAAAGTCTGCTGGGGGCCTTTAATGCCCACGTGGGTAATGACAGTGTAGCCTGGAAGGGTGTGATTGGGAGGAACCGCCTGCCTGATTGTAATCCGGGCGGTGATCTATTATTGGATTTCTGTGCTAATCACAGTTTGTCCAAAAAAATCACCATGTTCGAGCATAAGGGTGTTCATAAGTGCACCTGGCACCAGAGCACCCAAGGCCGTAGGTCAATGATTGATTTTGTAATCGTGTCAACGGATCTGCGTCCATATGTTTTGGACACTCAGGTGAAGAGAGGGAGTTGGTGGTGAGTTGGGTCCGATGGCGGAGGAAGATGTCGGACAGACCTGGCAGACCCAAACATATAGTGAGGGTATGCTGAGAGAGTCTGGTGGAGGCCCCTGTCTGGGAGATCTTCAACTCACACCTCTGGCAGAGCTCTTCTTTCCTGGGGGAGTCAGGGGACAAGGAGCCTGAATGGGCCATGTTCCGAGACTCCATTGCTGAGGTGGCGGTGTGGAGCTGTGGCCATTTTGGGGGCAACCCCCAAACCTGGTGATGGACACCAGCGGTAAAGGGAGCTGTCAGGCTGAAGAAGGAGGCCTTCAGGGCTTGGTTAGCTAGTGGGACTCCGGAAGCAGCAGACAGGTACCAACAGGTCAAGCGGGAAGCGGCTTGAGCAGTTGCCAAGGCAAAAACTCAAGTGTGGGAGGAGTTTGGTGAGGCTGTGGAGAAGGATTTCGGTCGGCCTCGAAAAGGTTCTGGCAAACCATCAGGCAACTCAGGAGGGGGAAGCAGGGCTACATCAATGCTATCTATAGCAGAGATGGAGGGCTGCTGACCTCAACTGAAGATATAGTCAGGCGGTGGAAGGAATACTTCGAGGATCTCCTAAATCCCACTGATACACCTTCCTTGGAGGGAGTAGAGCTGGAAGGCTCGGAGGAGGATTTTTCCATCTTGGGGGCTGAGGTCACTGTGGTAGTCAAACAACTGCTCGGTGGCAGGGCTCTGGGGGTGGATGAGATTCGCCCTGAGTTCTTGAAAGCT
>JAAGVU020000040.1:34254445-34265493 GCA_011763525.2 Mormyrus iriodes
AGGTCTATGCCGGGGTACTGGAGAGGAGGGTCCGTCCGTTGGTCGAACCTCAGATCCAGGAGGAACAATGCGGATTCTGTCCTGGTCGCGGAACACTGGACCATCTCTTCACCCTCGCAAGTATACTGGAGGGTTTATGGGAGTTTGCCCAACCAGTCTACATGTGTTTTGTGGACTTGATAAAGGCATACGACTGTGTCCCTCGGGGAGTCCTGTGGGGGGTGCTCCAGGAGTATAGGGTACGGGGTCCGTTGCTGCGGGCCATCAGGTCCCTGTACAAACGGAGCAAGAGTTTGGTTCGCATTGCCAGCAGTAAGTTGGACTCGTTCCCAGTGGGTGTTGGACTCTGCCAGGGCTGCCCTTTGTCACCGGTTCTGTTCATAACTTTTATACACAGAATTTTTAGCCTTAGCCAAGGGGCGGAGGGGGTACGGTTCAGGATCCTCAGGATTGCGTCTTTGCTGTTTGCAGATGATGTGGTCCTGTTGGCATCATCGAGCTGTGACCTGCAGCATGCGCTGGGGCGGTTTGCAGCTGAGGGTGAGGCGGCCGGGATGAGGATTAGCGCCTCCAAATCTGAGGCCATGGTTCTCCACCGGAAAAGGGTGGATTGCCCTCTCCCGGTGGGGGATGAGTGACTGCCTCAAGCGGAGGAGTTCAAGTATCTTGGGGTCTTATTCATGAGTGATTGAAAAAGGGAGTGAGAGATCGACAGACGGATCGATGCAGCGTCGGCAGTAATGCGGACACTGCACCATTTTGTTTTGATGAAGAGGGAGCTGAGCTAGAAGGCGAAGCTCTCAATTTACCGGTCGATCTACGTTCCTACCCTCACCTATGGTCATGAGCTCTGGGTAGTGACCAAAAGAATGAGATTGCGGATACAAGCGGCCGAAATGAGTTTCCTCCACAAGGTGGCTGGGCTCAGCCTTAGAGATAGGGTGAGTAGCTCGGACATTCGGGAGGAGCTCAAAGTAGACCCGCTGCTCCTCCGCATCGAAAGGAGCCAGCTGAGGTGGCTCAGGCATCTATCTAGGATGCCTCCTGGACGACTCCCTGGGAAGGTTTTTCGGGCATGTCCAACCAGGAGAAGGCCCCGGGGCAGACCCAGGGCATGTCTCTTGGCTGGCCTAGGAAGGCCTTGGTATTCCCCCGGTGGAGTTGGAGGAGGTGGCCAATGAGAGGGAGGTCTGGGCATTTCTGCTTAGACTGCTGCCCCCACGACCCGACCCCAGATAAGCGACAGAAAGTGGATGGATGGATGGATGGATGGATGGACTTTCAGTTACTGCACAATTTCTGACTGAATTCAATATTTATGTTCATCTTCTTGCAGATGTTGAAACAGAGGATGTCAAGGTAAAAGTGTAGACCAGTCTGCAACTTAGAGAAGGTATCACAGGATATGGTTTCCACAGTTATTTTGACATGTACATTAGACTGCAGTGGTCGTAGACTGGCAGAGCCTTTTCGATGTACTATTCAGGTATTGTTCACTCACTGTACATTTCATTCACTCGTTGCAGCCCAGCTTCCTCATATAGCAATCTGACACAGACAGGATTGCTGTAAACACACATAGACTTAACCACCATTGTTAGTGGCTATCCTGTGGAGACTCAGCTTAAGCACGGAAGTCACTGATCGATCTGGGCTGAATAGCAAGACAGACCTGTACAGTGTGGTTTTGGGAGATCAATTTGCTTTGGCTTGACTTTCACATTACATTTATTTATTTAACAGATGCTTTTCTCCAAAGTGACATACAGGTGAGGATCAAAGAGCAGGGTCAGCCGATATCCCAGGAGCAACTGGGGATAAGGACCTTGCCCCATAGTGGTTGGGTTGCTCTGCTGGTCACAGGATTTGAACCCATGAAATTCTGTAACTTGCTAAGATACATTCCACCCTGAAAACATATGGGAAGCCTGGGAGAAAGTGTAAGCTTGATATACAGAGAGTCAGGGCCAGGATTTGAACCTAAACGCGAGAGGCGCTGCACTACAGCACTACCCAGTGAGCCATCACAGCACACACTTTACCCCACCAACGTTCATACAAAACAGATAATGTGATATTTCTGGGTGAAATGCACCCTCTCATGCCCCCCTTTCCCCATCTGCTGCCTCTCCAAAGTTTGTGGAAGCTTTCCTACTGCCTTCTACTCTTTGTTGCTAATTTGATTATCTGGGCGGCTCCTAAATTCATTTAGTGTTCCAGGTATTAGCGTGAGGTATAAAACCAGCAGACACTGATAACTTCAGCTTGTATTTTATATGAAGTTTTCAAATTGGAATAAAAGCAGCACTTTATAGAACATAAGTGGCTAGCCAAAGCATTTTCTCTTTCATGTGCGTCTGTGTCAGTGGATGTGATAATGAGAAAATAAACACAGATTTCTCATATTTAAGCTATCATACAGCTTGGGGAAATTCTTTGGGAAATATGTGTTTACAACTGAAGAGCCGTTTACACAGTTCAGCTGGAGTCTTATCTTTCTAATCCAGGCAGGATTAAGCAGACGCTGATACTAAGCATTCCCCAGCTTATTCCCGATTTGCCTGTTACTCCCTGAAAAAAGAAGAAGCCTCCTAACCCTCATACACAATAAAACGCTTCACCAAGCTCCTCATTCATTTTGTCCAGTCATCCCTGTTGCTGGCATCCTAACTGTGTTTCTGGAATATGTGAGGAGTGGTTGTTTGGTTCCACTATACTTGTGAGGCTTTGCTGCGCTGCAGTTGTTTGTTTTAAGTGGACAGACTCCCAGATTCTTGCCATTAAAGCTGGTAGCAGTGGCAGCAACCACAAAATGCTAAGTAACCATTTAAAACTGACATTACGCGGCCTTTTGCACCATGAATCACTAAATCGTTTTAATTGCTAACTTACGTGATGAGCACATAATATAAATTGTTCCTGAAGCAAACGTTTTATTAGACATATTTAGGCCAAGACCATTAGAGGATAGTACACGTATAGTGGGAAATTGGACCATTCTTCTAGAGAAAAGCCTCCAGTTCTTTGAGGAACGATGAAGGAGGTGGATTTCCACCCAAAAATCTGTCCTCCAAAACTTCCAATGAATTTTCAACTATGTTTAGATTGGGAAGGACATGGAAGATTCTTGAAGTCGTCCTACTGTTCATGAACTGATCCCGATGACACAACAAATATAATTCTGCAGTTTCTGTGACTGCAGTTCAGGAACCCACTTTTTGGCTGGAGCTCTGAGAGTTGCCTCAGGTTGATTTGAAAACTTACATACCAAAGCATTGTTTGCCAGAACTAATTCACAGCTGCTAATAGGAGTTACCATTGAAGCTGCCTTCATAATTATGATTTAGTTCCTTCGTAGTTAAAAGAACTTTTTCTTGTAGTGTTTCTGTTATTTTGTGTGCATGTACACTGATGAAATTATGTAATACATACTGATTTTTTAGATGAAAGACTGTCTATCTCATAATCTCCCATCTCTTTACATTGAGCCAGAATTCCCTTTGCCAAATCTCAGTGAAGAAATCATGCTGTGGAATTATCTGTGATAATTAACAATAGTGCCCTGTGACCCTATCCGAGACGATGGGTATAATTAACCATATTAAACAATTAGTCATTTGAAGATGGAGATGAGACCAGAAGAGATGTCTTGCTGACCTTTGTAGATTAATGCTTGCTGTGGTCTTCTCTAAATACTCATGAGCTGTCCCATTAAAGTGTCTCTTGGTTCCTTTCAGTTATTCTCCCACCAGCTTCTACCCAAACCACAAACAGCTTGTGATCCTATGCACAGCTTGTTTTCCAGAGATAGACAATAACCGTCATGATTTCCCGTAGAGCCATGATTTCCTATTCATTAATTCCAAAGCAACTGCACCCCACAGTCTGAACTTGGCTTACACACCTTGGTTTATCTGGGATTATGAGCAGTGATGATAGAAGGCAATGTAACACATGCAAAGCGGATTTGCAGATCCCTGCCTGTTTACATATTTTTACATTATAGCACCAATACCATATAAAACCCACTGTGCAATGGTCATGGCCTGTGATACACCAAAGCTCATGTTTTAAGAACTGCCTTACAGTGGGTGAACATCTAAACACTACATGCCAAGTGTCCAATAAACAGGATAAGTTATGTAGACAGGAATCATTTGTAATGAGCTGCATATATACATCTCTGGAAAAAAAATTAAGGGAGCACTCTATATTTTTAAACAATCTGAATTTTTAAATCCTGGTTTAAACCTGGTTTTCACTGGCAGAAGGCTACACTGTGAGGCAGGCTGCTTAAAGGCTCAAAGTTTCTAAGACAGCAGTACACAAAAACAAGGTGAAGCAGGAGACACTGGCAATAATCAGAAACGAGGCAGGTTGGGGGCAGAAGCAGCTTTCTAATGCCAGAGATCACGTCAACTTTTCCGACAGTGCCTCATGAATCAGAAAATGACATCACGTGCCCTTCAAAAAGAATGGGAAACATTAAGTGGTGTGAAGTGCACTGCTACGACAGTTAGGTGCGGTGACATTGAAGTGCAAAACACAAAAACAGACTAAGAGAAAACACGAAAACAAAAACTTAGCGCTCTGAAGTGCAAAACACAAACGCACAAAAGGAAAACGCAAAATAAATAAAACGAGCGGTCCGGAGGTGCAAAACACAAAACCATAGCGATGTGCTTTATCGATCATACCTGTATATTTAACTATATAGCCACATGTTTTATTGATTATTACTGTACAAAAAATACCTTCAGGAATGTTTTAAAAAGGTGTGTGTTTCATTAATTATTAAAAAGCATTCACATTTAGACTGGATAGTATAACTATCATGTTTTGTTATACGGTTATGATCGATGAAACACATCGCTATAGTTTAATAATCTAATAAAGCATATCCAGGATGAGATTTCACATGATAGCTGTCATTCCTCAAGTCCTGCGGAGATACCAAAGCCGGAGTAGCTGATGACGTATTTCCGTAATTTACTGGCTGCATTTGCATCGCAGGAGCGCGCATTTTGGTATTTTCAAGTTTTCTTTTTATGTGTTTCTGTTTTGCATTTCAGAGCTGCAAGTTTTTGTATTCGTGTTTTCTCATGGCTTGTTTTTGTGTTGTGGCACCATAACTAGGACTCCTAGAAGCCCTTAAAGACTCATAAAGCAAGCAAGAAACCTTAAATCAATAAGAAGCAGAGAAGAGCCAACCGTTTGCAAAAAATAAAGAAAAAGCTATAAAAATTAGTATTTTATACAGACGTACATCCATAAACTGAGAAATACGTGAAAATGGTGGTGTGGTCTCTTAATTTTTTCCAGAGCTCTATTTTAATTCAGAGAAGACTTAGTTTTTTGTTTTGTGAGGAGAAATTAATGCCATATATAAATGAATATGGAAAATAATTAAAATGTTATCACTGTCTATTTTTCAGCTATTAAATGCAACAGAACTCTTTTTCAAAGTAACTCAATTACTCCATATAGTTTGAATTTTTAAAAAACATTTACTTAAGAACTTTCATCATCAAAATATAATCTCTATAGTTCCACAGATTCCACAGAGCTGATGAAATAATTTGACTAATTATTTTCCTGGGAAATAGTAGTAATAACCTTAATCTGCAGCAAGACTTTGATAATAAAAAAGATTCCTCAGAATTGAACTTGTTTGTCAATCAGAATAGCATCCAGGATAAAAACAAGCCTGATCAATAACTTATACAAATGCTTAAGTGTCCTTTGTCTGTGGTTAGTTATGCCCAGAATTACAAATAAGGGCACATAAATGCTTACAATACAGAACAGAAAAGATATTCATGCCATCAATGCAGTCTCATTATTTAACATTCAAGTGGGGGAAATTTGGTCTAAGGTGTCATACAAGTTTCCTGTTCATCTTTGACTGTGACCACAAAGGGGAAACATCTCCTCCAAGGACACCATCCCAACCATTCCAACCATTCTGACATAGAGGAGGGAAATGGTTTCAGCATCTACATTTATGTGTCTGCAGCAGTCAGTTAAAATCAACAAACAAATACTAAATGCATGTTCAAGATGCCCAATAATACCAACAGTGGCAAAAGGAGGCTGTGTCTTAATGACTAGGAAGCCATGTCTTAATGAGAAGGTCTGAACAGTGCAGATGACAAATCAGTGCCGTTAATTGGGATTCCATGTCATTAGTGTTGCTGGTGAAATGCATTTCCTCTGTGTAAACACCAATGGGACAAGGTCTGATCTGTAGGTCCCACAGATCGGCCCACAAAATAGATTATTAATTCTCCCCGGGTCAACCTTTTCACATCCAGGGTATTATCCAGGCGATATGTTTACCATACCCCATGAAGACAGACAGGCAGAGAATTTCAGACAGTTTCCTTGTTCAGTCAACATTGCCTGAACCCTGGGAGTGTTGCAGTTGCAGAGCATATAAAATGTAGGGCAAAAGGATTTTACTCAGCTGCATATTACCCACTAGATCAGAAAAAGAATCCAGGAGCAGTGAATAAATGACTTTAGCTGAGAATGGAATCAGGATGTCCATTTGCTCTATTTGAAATGCTATCTGCCCTCCATTACATAGGCAATTAATTACCGGCCCTAAATAATTCCATATGTAGAATGAGTACCACTGAAGTATATTTGTGTGCATGTGGACATTATTCATCTGTATGCTCCACTTTGGTGTCATTATTACTGATTTTGTTCATTTTCAAGTTGAAAATCCAAGTGTATGTTAATGCCCCTTAATGCTCCTGAAAAAGACCCCAGCCCTTCCGTCTCTCCTCCCAGTTCACACATACAGATTTGAGGCTTTACATAATTAGTAAAGATTCATTGCAAGTCGCAGCCGTATCAGTAAATTCTCTTATTTGGCTGCTTAAAATAAACTGCGGGATACAGCGATGGGGTCTCCTTTATACCCCGTGACAGATTCTCAGCAGTTAAAATAAGCACCCTCTCTCTCCTCAGCTTTCTGTTTGCTGTGGTAGCTTTCACACCTCCACCCCCGTGCTCGAGAGCAATCGCCAGTCTGCAGACGTCTCGTTTGAAACAAACACTCCAGACTCCAGATCTGGTGGAGGAACCTCATGGCAGCCCCATGCACAGGATAATATGCTGTCACTGCCTTACACTTCCCTATTTACTCTTTTCAAGCCTCTAAGAGGACAATTTAACCCACTTTAATCGCCGTTTTGTGGCCGTTGAGGAGGCCTTGGTTGCACCATTCGCCATCCTGGGTATAAACCCACCTACCTCCCACAGAATACACAGGTGCTATATATGTCCGCACCGTAACATTTACAGCCTATTATAATCCTTAACTGTGTCATAAAAGGCATCAGCTCTAGGTAACAAAGCCAGCTGAGTATTTTCTGAAGTTTAAGGAAACTAATACATGTTAACAAACAGGATGTTTGTAGATGTGGAGGTCAGTCCCTGAATGTGCAATTCCCATAGTGAACCTGGCTCTTGGTTTTCTGTGCTTTGTCAAAAAATAAACAAATCCACGAATTCCAAGCTGTAATATAGTCCCAATTCTTTCTAGCCTGTATTTACATCAGAATGTCAGTATACAGAGACAGTAAATCCCATTTTGAGATTTTCATGCAAATATATATTAGGTTGCCAATCATCTTCTTGAAGGATGGGATCTTCAGTTCACATACTAAATGCTCCTATGACAATGCTGTTAGTTTAGAGAATACCCAAAACAATCACTTGACCATCTGTTGATCTTTCATGTTTTCTATTATTTCCTATATGCAGCATGAATGTTTTCCTGCCATGTCAATAACATAAATGAGGCAGAGCAGTACAGACAGACTCACAGAGCTGCAGTGGCACTGAGTAATTATAATGCAGCTGCCTTGTCAGTTTTGATTAGAGGCTGGTTTTAGGCCAGTGCTCTGGGCACACGCAGACTTTCCGCACTCGTGGATTTGGCCATATTCATTTCCACATGGCAATTGCGGCTAAGATCCAGGAGCAATGAAGGAAAACTAATTACTTCCTCAAAGCACCGCCAACTTGCAGCCCGCAGAAGGATATCCGGCTCGTGGGAGGATGGGGCACCCCCTTTTGACGACCTGTAAAGGGACAATAATTGTACCCTAACATCCCATAACAATGTAAACCACATTAATCCCTGGACAAACTCTTCAGGGACTTGAGATCTGATATGTGAAAACCTCTGGCTGAGATTTTGCGAATCACTTCTTGAGCACCTGGAACCGCAGGTGACTGCAGCTTGTTGTGAAATAGTGAATGACTGATGGATGCTTTCACTGTGAGAGACACGCATCTATGGCCATCGGGCTGCTAATTAGCCATCTTTACAGGCCGTTAGCTTCTCCCAAGTGTTTACTGCTGCTCCATCACAACGGTAGGAGGTGGCACATAAACTCACTTCCTCATAAGGAGACCAACTTAGTCACACAGCCGAACTGATTTATCATCTGAAAAACAATCACAGGTTTAAGACACAAGCACACACTTTTTAAATCCATTCCTGTTTCTTACAGACTTGTTGCTGATTTTCAGCTCATGTGCAGTGTTTAAAATTAGGATGCAGCTGTGTAGGTTGAGACCCACCATTGTAATACTGTGTGGTCCATCTATTGTGAAATGCTCCTATACAATATCTAACTATTTAAAGAAAATGGTCATATCTTATAATGGTTGATATTTCATATGATGTTGATATGGGACATCCATTCTTCCATCTTCCAGCCTCTGAGCCAGCACATGGTTACATGGAGTCTGGAGGCAGCACAGGGCAGGGGACACCCTGGCTGGGATGCCAGTCCATTGCAGGTCACAGAGCAGGGGATGCCAGGCCTTCACAGGGCACAGGGCAGCGGATGCCAGTCCATCACAGGACACACGGCAGGGGACACCTTGGATGGGATGCCAGTCCATCACAGGGCACATGGCAGGGGACACCCTGGATGGGATTCCAGTTCATTGCAGGGCACAGGGCAGGGGACACCCTGGATGGGATTCCAGTCCATTACAGGGTACAGGGCAATGGTACAGCCTGGATGGGATTCCAGTCCATGACAGGACTCTCACATGGACAGACTCACATAGACTGTTATACACTTTGGGCCAATTCCCACTGGCATGTTTTTGTAGTGTGAGGAACCTGGAGGACCCAGAGGAAATCCCACGCAACATATGGAGAACCTATAAGCACACGGATATCAGAGGAGGGATTCCAACCCATTCAACCCTGGAGGTGTGAGTCAGCATTGCCGCCCACTGAGCCATTTTGCTCCCCTCAGGCAGACAACATATTAATGATTTTACATGTGTAGAATCATAAACTTGGATTCAACACCTTAGTAACATGATTAATTACGATATTGACTGAAGAAGCTCATAGCAATCTAATCAAACTGCTTGTGTACCATATTGTTGACAACAGATGGACCCACAGTTATGCATAAACATCTGGAAAATATTAAACTACACAATACCTTTTAGCTATGGGATGAAAATGTAATGAAATGGGAAGAAAATGAAAATGTACAATAAAATGAACCAGACTGTATTCCCAACACATCAATGGCTACGTAGGGCAGATTTTATTTTAAATATGTACATGTTTATTTTATATGTAAGGAACTTTCATCAACAGACCATCTATTCCACATTCAAGGTATTGCAATGAAAATGACAAAGCCGCTGTTCATTACTCAATTTCCTCATCTTCAAAAATACTTCAACATATTCTCTATTTGGAACATGAACATCAATGAAACCTTTTTACACTTATTTTGTCATTTACAGAACACGTTCATAAATAAACAGTAACATAATAGCAGGAGTTTCGATGAATTAGAGAAAGGAAACGTATGGACCAATAGATTCTACCATACAAGACGATCCTACTCTTTCCTTAGGATGTAAATAAATGCCTTTGGGTTCTGCTGTGATGTTTTCCTCTCTACTCAGGATCAGTTGTCCAAAAGCACTGAACATGTAGGAGTAAGTGAAGTAAATCTGTGGTCACCTTGCTGGAAAACGCTGCTAGGACAAGTCGCCCTTCAAACCTCACAGAGGCCCGTTAAAAAAACCAACCCGCTACAGCAGAAGCTCAGGTCAGGGAACACAGCGCTGTGAATATGCATCAGACACATGCAGAGTAATACTCCACTGAAGAGCAGGGACATCTGGCCCACTGTGTGTGGTGTTTACATGCAGCTACATCCATCACAGTTGCAGAAACAGGAAGCTGCTCAAGATGCTCACAACCACTGAGGAGCTGAGCTACATTTTCTTTGCATTTACAGTCTCTATGGTGAATGAGACACACAGAGAACAAATGCAATATCGCTAGAGGACACAGTAAACTACTTATGTATGGAGCAATATCATTTTCCAGTACTGTATAGGTAACCGTCACACCCTTAACAGCTTAAAATGACAGCAGCATTTCAGTAGGTCTTATAAGTGTAAAACGATGGTTAGTTGAAAGGTTAGACACAGCAGCTCTCTTTCTCCTCCTTTGAAGCACAGTCCCCAACCAGGTGGTCAAAAAATTCCCCTAAGATCTTAAGGGGTCCCTCAACATGAATGGGATCTTTATTTTCACTATCCTCTAACTGAAATCTAGCATCTCCTTCAGTTAAGAATGTAGGCAAAAAAAAGCACAGTACTGTTAGCAGTAGCTGTGACTGTCCCCAATGGAACAGATATTTTCACATGATTTTTATAAGAAAGGATCCTTAGCCTCACCAGACAGCCAGAGGGGTCGGAGGCACAGAAACGGTAACAACCCAGCCTGGGGCCCACATTGGTTAGGTCATTATTCAGACAAACTCAGACAAGAAGTCACCAATAAGTACACATACAGGAAAAGAACACAGCTAGCATACTACTACCTTTGTGCAGAACAATGCTCATAAAATGGAAGATAGATGCAGTAAAACACTGAAACTAGGCATGCTGAGCTCTTCGGTTAGTAGGGAGCTCAAAGCGTACGCAGAGCTGAACTTCAGTTAGTAGGGAGCTCAAAGCGTACGCAGAGCTGAACT
>JAAGVU020000040.1:34296098-34314732 GCA_011763525.2 Mormyrus iriodes
AGCCTCCGGGATAGGCTCCAGACCCCCCGCGACCCATATGGAATAAGCGGTTATAGAAAATGGATGGATGGATGGATAAAGGCTCCCAATGAATTACTACAGTTAACAGGCATGGGGGATGCTTCACTGACACTGAGACAGGAAGCAAACTGTTAGTATAGAGAGGTTCAAGGTGGTGCCTGGTGATGCCCTCAATTTCAGAGGGATCCCACAAAGTGTGAAACATGAGTGGTTAATACAAGACAAAAGATGAGCTGAAATGTAGCAACAGCCCAAACAGAACAGAGAAAACACATCATGGACAGTCATGGGAAAACCCAAACCAGCCTAACTGCACAACAGCTCTGAAGTGATGCACTGGTTTGGGACAAAAAGGAACAATTTTACGCATCTGCAGCAGGAACAGCCTTCTGCAAATACATACATCTATACTCTGCTCAAACCAGCAGTAATATCTTAGGAAAAAGGAAAAAAAACTCCGCGTTGGTCATTTATACGACGCAGCAAATCAGAAACATGTTTTCCAATACAGGTAATTTGCAGGAATGTAATTTCTGAAAAGGCTTCCAGGCTTCTTTTACACTGAACAAAAATCACATCAATGATGCTTATTGTCGTGCTTACTGTTAGGTCAAAAGCACTGCTTTCAATGTGTCAGAGGCTGGTCCCTGACGCATTTGACAGATCAGGCCATTGATAGCCTGCGATGGAGACAGTCCTTAAGTGAAGTATGGTCTTACACCACTGCATTGGATACAGAAGTCAAGGTGAGAAAGACATTTCAGCAAACATACAAAATCTCTTGAAGGGGACCCAAGTCTCACAATTTTATCAATTATTATGCAACTGGCAACATATTTTATCACTTCCACAAACTATTGCTTTGAGAACTAGCAATTACTTAAAACTCTACTCTTCATAATGGTACCAAAACTGTCACAGTGGGAATGTGATGCTGTAGCTATCATTACTGATGGGTGCAGTAATAAATGCAAGAGCCCTGGGCAGGATCCTGCAGGGCAGCTAATACTGCAGCACTTCAGCAAACTGAGCATCCTGGAGCGTGGCCTAGTGCCTGCTACATACGCTACATACAGGCCTGTGAGAGATGACATCACGCTCCAGGCTCCTTCTATTGTCAGCAATCAGTACTTCGGGGCAGAGACGTGGCTCTGCGGCACAGCAGACTTATTACATCGCTTGCCAGGGGCTGGGCTTTGCGCGCTAACAGGCGCCACCTAGAGCACTGTGCTGTGGGATCCGAGTGTCCTTGAGAGAGACAATACGGGGGTTGGGATGACTACCTGGTGTGGTGTAGTTCATCTGAACAGTGACTGGTAGCAGCTGGGAAACACCTTCCCAAAATGACACACACGCCAGTACATCACACCTTCAAATCGAAGTCACTTCTGTAACCTGCCTCTCAGGCACCGCCACATCGTACAAGCTACATTACTTATAATAATCATTAGATAAAAAGCAGCAATATATCTTATTTTATTACATTTATTATTGTTCATGTCTAATTAAAGTGAATTATTTCAGTATGAACACGTCTTTGCAATAACAATAACTGAAATGAGGCGAACAGGCAAATGACGATTACGTACTGTGAAGTAAAAACTGAGCCTGAATGAGAACAGGTACAGTGATCCCGGGAAAGTGGGTTAAACCAGGCAGTGACTGCAAGGGCATAGTTCTGAGTAAGGACGTTAGGGACATGTCTGTACCAATATTGTGGGAGTACCATCTGTGTTTAGGGGTTGGGGAGGTTGAGGCTGACTTGGTCTCCACCAACATTGACACCTACGCCCTTGAGCGCCTGGCTGCATATGTGACCCCGCCCACTCAGAGCTTCACAGGCCCCCATGGCTGCACAGTGACCCTGCCCACTGAGGGCTTCACAGGCCCCCATGGCTGCATAGTGACCCCACCCACTGGGGGCTTCAGAGGCCCCAATTGCTTTAGTGACTCTGCCCACTGGGGGCTTCACAGGCTACTGTGGTTGCACAGTGACCCCACCCACTCAGGGCTTCACAGACCCCCATGACTGCAAAGTAACCCCAACCTTTCGGGGCTTCACAGACCCCCATGACTGCAAAGTAACCCCACCCTTTCGGGGCTTCACAGACCCGTGCCTCCCATATTATTCCAGTCAAAACTGGGCTTCAGTCTGCCAGCTGTACTCACCCACGACTCTATCACCCATGCGTACACCCATCTTCCTCATGGCGGCAGCAAAGAGCGCCACATCCCGGGACAGCTCCCTGAACGTCACCTTGGTGATCTCATCGCTGGCCTCCGCTGTGGAAGGATAACGGAAGAAAGGTGTCAGGAGGCTCTGACATTTACCATCTCCAATGGTGCCAGTCTCACAAAGCTCCAAATCAAGCTTATTCTTCTTCTTTCAATAGAGCCACATTTGTTTAAGATTTCAACTCTGGCACCCCTTACACAAAACATTGGGTTACGGAGTTGCTTAAACACATTTCACTCACCCGTACCATAAAACTTTTGGGAAACGGGCTACAGTGCCTCTGCTGCTGTACTGGTAGGTGAATGATACCTCTAGAACATTCCCGTTACAGCAAACAGCCAGCAGGTCACCTAGGGATGCTTTCAGTTTAGATACTCGTGCTTCAGGCTAACAAAGCAACACTCCAAGGTTTGTAGACAAAATGTGCTGTAACTGACACGTAACTGATTGACATGGAAGGAGACACTGATTTCACAGGCATCGAGACATGTGGCAAACAAGATTTCAGTTCCTCAATGGCATTACGGACCTGATAGGAAGGTGCAGAGTGGATGCACCCTCTGGCAAGGACTGGAGCTAAAAAATCACATGGCAAATAACCCCTGACAAATGCTGGGCTTCGTAAGAACTGAACAAGGCCATTCAAAGGCCTGTCCATTAGTCTATGAAACAGCACAGATGCCATCCAAAGCAGCAGGCCTAATCAGATCAGTGAGAACAGAAGTGATACTTCAATAGCAGGAGAAATGTTCTGGTAGCCAAAAAAATAACTGAGAACAGCAATGAAACACCCTCCCCAAAAGATATAGTCTCCAGAAAGGGGCAAGTAATTCTATTTGCTTATTCCAGTCATAATACGTCATACACAATTCTAAGTTCACAGGTGCATAAAAAACTGATGCTTTGAGGTCATAACGTATTTCTCAGAGAGACAAAAAACTACTTGAAGTGACTATTTTCTTTGTAAAGAAAATCTTGTTTTGCTGGCTAGTGAATGAATTTTCTTTGTAAACTACATCAAATGCCAAAGAAATTACTTAATGCCTTACGCTTCCATTAACATACTCAGTGGCTTTTACACTACATCAAGCCAACAATGCACAAATTAATAAAAACCATAAAACAGTGCCACAGCATGCAATCTAGGTGAATTTCTGAAACTAAATTGCCCACTTTGTTCGTGCCTGGTGATGGTCTGGCAGCCCACTTTGTACCCGTGCTTCCTGAAATACAACCCTATGGAAAATATTTTAGGAAGCCAATGAAGATGGTGTTTAAATGATCTTCACATTAATGTAAAAATACAATACATCTTTCAAAATGTGTTAGCTTAGCCATTTCAGAACTTCTCCTAAAGTCACCCCAGTATTTCTAGTATCCATCCAGTATTAGCATTACCATTAGCATACCATGTTTGGCTAATCAATACCTTATCGAGTTATTTAAATCGTTAGGTTAGCTAATTGAGCTGGTGTTGAAATTGAACAAATAGATGGAATGGCCAGGGTGCCCTAGAGGAGAAGTTTGGGAACTGAAGCGGTGTTCATCTAACCATCCAACAAGATGTCAGTCCTTTTATTTGGAGAACTGAAGAAATTCTTGTTATTTTTCATTGTGTTACAGTTCATTTGTATATATTCGAATGTCAAAATTGTTTTTTTTCCCTGAGCAAATATACACTTACTACCCAGGTAATTAGCTTTAAACATTTTATTTGGCTACGTAAGACTGTTGCACAGTACTGTAATTTCCAAACTCACCACAACCGTGTGCTATATAAGCAAAATGTTAAAAGGCTGGATGGATTATTCTGGCCTTTTAAGCATGATTGAAAATTTAGCTAGACATAGATGCATGTACTATTAAAGTCCAAAGCGACATCCCACCAAACCACGGCAGTTTCAAAGCTTCCTATCTCCCTTTACAAGGCTGTAGACCTTCATAAGGTGATCACACGACACTTAGGTGGCAAATTTTACATTAACTCCTGCCTCAATACCACCAATCTATGGAGGAAGGGTTACACACTTCACTTACTGGCTGCGTATAGGGCCACTTTGTCCTGATCTTTGTGCTTCAGAAGGTTCTCTGCATAGTTCAGACGGCTGCCTTTGAACCATTCAGGGACATCTGATATCCTCTTAGACCCATCAACAACCTGAAAGAATGGAGTGTGTGATAATACGGCAGATGAAAACCCCAAAAATAGGTGCATCAAGTTAGTACTTGGCGTTTAATGCCAAATTATCAAGACACACATTGCTTGTAAAAGATTTTTTTAATTATGAATGGTGATACTAATATATAATAATGTATAATGTAATGACAGCAAGCTTAAAGAGACTTCAGCCATCACACAAATCCAGGTTAACTGTGGCCTTCAGCAGACCACCCAAAAATAAATATGTCAAATTAAATCACCTCCTCGTAGATCTGAGAACTAACGACGCCGCAAAACTTCCAGACGTCAGCCCAGAATTCAGCGTAATTCTTCACTGACCACTGGTACAGCTCGTCGTAGGTGGCTGAGGAGACATTGTAACAATTAACGCGAAAAAAATAAGCGCCATGGCAAGCAGTCCAGCATCCCGGGACTTAAAGCCCTTTCAAGCAACACGGTTAAAATGTCAGGCACACATAAGTTAGCTTTGGTGCTGCGGTGACAACGTACCCATAGACAGACAACAAACTGAAGATACATATGGGCAGGAAATCCTCGGCTGCTTATATGAGGCGGCAGCTAGTAAGCGTTAATACATCATTAACTGTTAGCCGAGTACTGTTTTCTGCGCAGACACTGAGCAGCCAGCTAGCTGCCGAGTCATGAACACTGACATAATACTTCTCCATACTAACCCCATGCCAGCGGAGCTAACCTCCTAGCTATGTCTCTCATTGCTCCCGCTTTTTTACACTTACCCAGATTCAGCCCAAAATGCCGGTTCACAAGGTTCCTGAATCTGTCCATTTGGGTATTTTTCTTGGAGTCCGGGTACCACATTTCCTTGGACTCCATGATCTTCTCACTCCTTTCAATTTCTTTAGACATCGCGGATCCCTGCACCGTACCCGAGCGTCGTCCTTGCTTAGCTTGCTTTCCAGAAACAACCAGGTCGATTGATTCATTCAGTGTCCTCCCCTCTTCCTCTATGCCTGTAAAATAATTCACCCCTCCCACATTGCGTCGCCTCATGACGTCTGACTAAGGCAAGTAGATTATCACAATCAGAAAACTTTTACGTGTTAATGGTTAGTCTCTTTTTTATTCCAGTTCAAGCATACATTAATAACATGCCAATCATATATTACTGAATAAACGAACTTAGCTCTCGTATTAAAAATCCTGTTAAACGCTCATGACACTACAACCTGCTGTCCTGCAAAAAAATCTATTTCTGACTATAGCTGTTATTTGTTCTGAGCAAGAGAAAACAATTAAACATTAACCACATACTAAGAAGAGCTCTGTCAGAGCATTGTACTTTGCTGAGCCCCTTGGGACACGTCTGAGAAAGTCACATAGTAGCCTCCTTCATCCGAGGCCAGGCGGAACAACATGCTTGCTGAGCACGCCACCCTCACGGCTCACATCTGATTGGTGTATTAGCTGGTTCCATATCAGCTGAGACCTCAGTACACAGATACTACAGGTGAGCGAAGGCGATTTTTGCCAATCACAAAATACATTGGGGTTCCGCCTTCCTTATGGAACGCTAGCTATTGACCAATGGGAAAGCTAAATTTTAGAGGTGTGCCCAATGAAATCCCCGTAGGCTAAAACAGCGAGAAACGTGGAAGATGTCTGAAGAGTGTTGTCTGAAGAAATGCAAAATTAAAATATATATACATATGGAAATATATATACATATGGAAAATCCGGCTGGGCGACATTATTTTCCTTAATTGTTTAGCAGTTTTTAAGGAACGTTTTATGAACATCTTGAACGTAGCATATAAAAATGATTTTTAATGCGTCCCTGTCTGTGATAGACTAACAAGTCGAAGTGAAAAAACGCAGTTTAGGGCATCAGATTTTTTATTCGAGAATAAAATTGCATTAGAGATTTGCTTCGATATTTAACGTAATGTCCGTTGTTTATGTTATTATTATCTTATGACTTAACAAAAACTCAAAAAATTTTACTCAAAAAATAAATAATAAATCATGCATTTGTCATTTGCACAGATACGAGTACAAGTTTACTGAAAGTCTTTTCTTCACCTACCCCATCTTGCTCTCTATAGGTTGGGGGTCACAGCAAGGGCGGCGTGCAGTGCCCCTGGAGCTGGGGGTTAAGGGCCTTGCTCAAGGGCCCACGGACAGTGGTTAGGTCTCTCTGTCTTTGATTGGAAGGTTACTGGTTCAAATAATATCCTCAGCGGAATAGTTACATTTCTATTGGGCCCTTGAGCAAGGTCTAACCCCGCCAGATGTCCTATTAATGAGGGCTCTGAAGTATTTAATAGAATTGTTTTTATTTTACCGTTCTCGCTAAATGAACATTAGTGATGTTTGATTCATGAACAAATTGTTCTTGAGCTGCTGCTTTACAGGGAATTCGTTGAACTGGTTTTTGAATCTAAATGAATGGAACTTTTTGTAGATCAACACATTGTGTCTCACTAACTCCCTACTCACTCATACTGGCTCATTTGGTCACTGACTCACTGATTCACTCAAAAGAGCCGGATCAAAACAATGATTCATTCCATGGAGGCATGGACTTCATTACACCTTTGAAGGTGTCCTGTGGTATCTAGTACCAAGACATTAACAGCAGATCCTTTAAGTCCTGTAAGTTGTGAGGTGGGTGGGGCCTCCGTGGATCGGACATCTTTGTCCAGCACATCCCACAGATTGAGATCTGGGGAATTTGGAAGCCTCAAACTTCTTCATGTTTCTCAGACCTTTCTTGAACAATTTTTGTAGTGTGGCAAGGGGCATTATCCTGCTGAAAGAGGCCACTGCCATCGGGGAACACCCGTTACCCTGATGAGGTGTACTTGGTCTGCAACAATGATTATGTGGGTGGTATGTGTCAAAGTAACATCCACATGAATGCCAGGCACCAAGGTTTCCCAGCAGAACTTTGCTCAGAGCTTCAAATTGCCTCTGCCCGCTTGCCTTCTTCCCATAGTTCATCCAGGTACCATCTCTTCCCTTGGTAAAGGACACACATGCACCCGGCTGTCCACATGATGTAACAAAAAGCATGACCAGGCCACCTTCTTGCATTGTTCCATGGTTCAGATCAGATGCTCATGTACTCATTGTAGGCACTTTCCGTGGTGTACAGGGATCAGCATGGGCACTCTGACTGGTCTGCAGCTATGCAGCAAGCTGCATTGCACTGTGTTCTGACACGTTTCTCTCATAGCCAGCATTTCCTTTTTCAGTAATTCTTCCTATTGTAGCTCTCCAGTGGGATCAGATCAGATGGGCTAGGCTCTGCTCCCCATGTCCATCAAAGAACCTTGGGTGCCCAGGGCCCCATTGCCAGTTGGCCTTATATGGATCAACCCTGGTGCCAGAGGTGTGAGGTAACAGTGCAAACCGCTTCGTCACTGTGCTGACCCTTGTAATGAGATCAATATTATTCACTTCACCCATCAGTGATTTAAAGGGACAGTTCACTCCAAAACTGAAAACGATATGTTTTAGAAGGGTTTTAGTACTATCTATCCATCTAGCTGGTTCTGCTGAGAGTTGCCCACTTTTGGAGATATTGGCCATAGAAATGTCACGCTATATAATGGGAGTGAATGACATTCATTCTATTTGAAAAATCCAAAAGCAATGTCTCTTACCAGAAATCATGACCTGCTTACTCAAGATAATCCACAGACTTTGTAGTAAGCAGTTTAAAGTAGGAACTATTTTCTTCTACCGAACTCCACACACCAATCGTATCACTGCATAGAAGATATTGCAGGGGTTCTTCTGCTTGTATCTTCAGCGCAGTGACCTTCTGCATTGTTTTGAGTGGTGTTGTTGGGCTGTTATAATCCTTATCAGTAGTTTCTTGTTTTGCTGGCTCTGAGAATCTGATGGTCTTCTGAACTTATGGTGTGTTGGGAATAGGGCTGGTGATATGGCAAAAATATTATCGCAATAAAAATGCTCATATCAGTCAATACCGATAATTATCACGATATGATTCATAAATCGTTATTTTCAATGAAAATTCATAATTTCTTTACTTTGAGGCTCTATTTATGCTTATAATTCCCTTAGGGTTACTCTTAAACAGATTCCCCTTAAGCAGAAATGAAAAGGATGACAAATATAATGGGCTGCAAACTGAAATCTAATTTTAATAAATAAATCATACAATGATATGTTTTGTTGTAGGTTGTACACAAGTAACACAAGTAATGTCAGTACAGTTTATTGCTGGGATTTGATCTCTGCCTTGCTGCTCGTTACAGGGGGCGAGTTTGACATTGGCGGTAGAGTTGCCACCCGCCTGGCATTGAAATATAACATGCTGTGTCCCATTATGAACTGATACAGGACACCACTGAAAGTTGCAACACTAATTGCTGGTGCTTGTGACTGTAAGCACTTACATTCTGTATGTTCTCATGGATGGCAAAGCTTTGAGTGGTGCAATAAATTCGTAGTATTTCCAGTTTCAGTCAGCGCCAATCTGTTGTGTGTGGTAGGCTTCTTTAAGTTGCCAAAGTACTACTACACCACCAACATCTTTTTACCTCATTTATCCACAATATCTCCTTTTTAAAAAGATGTTGTGGCTGGTACGCTTTCTTCACTGACAGTAAAGTTTACTCTGAGGGAGTGCATTTCTCTCCCATGACTCACGAGTTACTAGAATTACTAGAATAGTAGTATGTTGCGTGCTAACCCGTCAAACCTTGCTGTGTGTTTGTGGTGAATGTAGGCAGGTCAGGTTATTTTAGTCAGCGCCAAAAGCATGAGAAGCATATCCCTGCAGCCTGGAGCTGAATGTCGAGTGGGAGGGGCAATGTCTAATAGGAGGGGCAATGTGGGAGGGGTTTATAACGAGGGGCCTGTTGTCATCTGATATTCTAACCCTAATCCTCATTATAAACCCCTCCTACTTGACATTGCCCCTCCTACTCGAAATGGACCCTCCCACTAGACACTCGGCTCCCAGCTGCAGCAAAATATACTTGAAAGTCCCCACTGCTGGCATTCTCTGTGGGGTATCGCTGTGTGAATTTCTCGCAGATTGAATTTTACTGTGCACTTTCTTTTTGTATTTCACTGGATTGCCCTTATTGAATGGGTTGCTTTGGACTAGCCTGCGGTGAGTCATCGTGTTTTTGTGCTGTTTTTCGTCTTCCTAACTGCCATATTGCATTCTCTTTTTTGTTCAATAAATCCCATTTGTGTTTTTACAGCTGTGTCTGTGTTTGTGTTCTATTGCAGGTCCCAACAAGCAGTCATAGAGGAAGTGACATCATTTCATCATGACACAAAATGTGTTGCCAGGTCTCATCATTTATCAAACATTTGCCATATTGATATCGAGGGGAAATGATACCGCGATAATTATTTATAACTGTTTTATCACCCATCCCTAGTTGGGAATGAACATTTCTTGCAGGTGGCTCCTGCAAAGTCTGATTTTTCATTTGGTATCTTTACAATGAAACTGTTGGGTTCTATGCATTTTTCCACAAGGATACCTAAATGCCACATCCTCCAGTACTGAAGTTGTTTTTGAGTCATAATATTGCATAATATCATCAGATGCATCCCCAGGGACCATTGTGTTTGGCTCTTTGAAGCCCTTCTGATGGTCTGTGGCCCATGTCCATGCTGTTGTTGTTTTCAGCAATTCCTTCAGCACTTGTGTCAGGGTTGTCAAATTTTGTCACCTGGCTGGCGTGAGATCAAACTACCCCAAAGCTTTTGATGTAGCTAATTTTAGGTTTATAAAGGAATAATACAGATTTGCATAAGATTTCTTGTGTGAGCATGAGAGTCTGAAGGCGTGTCACGACAGATGCGTGAGAGTTGGCAACCTTGATGTATTTCAAGTCTCCAGGATGACTCTGTGTGGAGTTTGCATGTTCTCCCTGTGTCATTGTGGGGTTTCCTCTGGGTATCCCAATCCCCCCCACCCCAGTCCAAAAACATGCTGAGGTGGAGTTATCAAATTGCCTGTAGGTGTGAATGGTGGGTGTGTGTGCCCATCCTGAGTTGTTCCCTCTCTTACACCCATAGGCTCTGGAATCCCCATGACCATGAATAGGACGAGTGGTGTACAGAAAATGGATGGATAATAAATTTCACATGTGATCAGAGGTGTAGGTATCCATTTATTCTGTCACATGCAGGGGCACAGAAGCATTTCAATGCAACCCAGCGACAGTTTATCATTTCGTATGTCATCTTTCAGCATTGGCGTTTGTAAATATTGTGAATAAAGTTATCATCATTACATTTTCGAATATGATCACTGTTTAATTTTCAGTGAAGGTTCAGTGATTTTTAGTAGACTAGTTTTGTAGGTAGCTCGCTAACTAAGCTATCTTTATGTTCAAAATGGTCAAATTATTTGAGAAGGATCCATGCTAGCTTAACAGGGTAATAGAATTCCTTCAGTGTCATTAAACTTCTATGAATGACTTTCTTCATATTCTGTGAAGACTATGTTATAAAATGGTGCTTCGGTCTGCCTCAGTGTCCTTGGTGACAAAGCGAAGACTAATAACCAATGAGGCAACATGGTTGGGAAAAAAATCATTGACAGCATTGTGAAAGATTCCTGCTGCCCTATGTACAGCATCAACACTGACCGCACATTATAGCTATCATATTTATCATTTACTGATTGGATTTAAGATTAAATAAAGGTCATTTGTAACGCATTATATTGTAGTGCTTGTCACTATGGGATTGGGTAAGCCTGACCTGGCCCCCTTCCCACCATCCTATGCAGTGACCGCCCACCTAATAATTGCCCAACCATGAGTTGACTGGGGTGTGTGACTGAGCCAGCAGAAAGGTAAAAGTTTGAACACCCCATTGTCTTTTTACAGGCATTTAAAAAAGCATAATTTCAAGCCACATCGTGTTTCTACCTCCATTTGTTCTACCACCTGCCTCTCCCACTCACCTGTGATGCTACAATATTGTTTACATGTAAAGTTAGGTAACCTGTGCAATGCTGACACTGATGGTTCTTAGGATTTAAACCAAGCCTTTAATTAAAAATATTTCAAGTGTTTTTTTTCTTACTCAAAAAATTTTAGATTCGTACAATTTCACTATAGCCCACATTTATCTTTATTTATCAACTTACATGCTGCAAACAGCTACAAAGATTTCTTGAACTTATTTAACTTTACAATTTTTTTTCATTCCGTTTTATATTTTGTACAATATAACTTCAGGTTGAACTATTTGTTTTCAATTACTCATTTTTATAGTTAAAACATTTGCATTTAAACTACACGTCGCAAAAAAAAAATCCAAATATTTTGCATGAAAATTTATATTCCATTGTATTGCTAATTTGTATGAGGTCATTGTAATGTAAAGGGGATGCAAGATATCCATTATCTGCTGTTCATGGGTTTGTTATACGCAATTTGAATTTTTAATTTATTAGCATTCAAAGTTCTTTTAATCTGTGTGTGGAAACACTAAAGTTATTGACAATAAATCAAGAAAACAAACACTGGCTATGTTACACAATACAAACTCCAATGAAATGGCACAAACCAAGACAGATGCCAGCATTATGTTAACGGAGTCTGAAAATCAATTTGAACAATTGTGAAAGCTTGACTAGATTTGGCAAGAAAATGCAAGCTGACTTCCAGCCATACTAGGTGTGGCAGGACCAGCAACCAATCAAAATGCACTGCAAGCACACACCACATGATTATACAGGTCTGACTGACAAAATGGCATCAATCAGCACCTGTCACTATCTGATCACCCCACAACTATTTCATCATGGGAGACTTTGGCAGGCTTTCCGATGAAGGTACAGTAACTCAAAGCCAGATTTTTTTCCCCTTATTCAATGTTCAATATTTGAATCCGATGCAATAAAAGTAAGATGTGAAGAATGATTTTTAATCACACTGTCTCCTTGGTGAATGACAGCAGCAGTTGTATTGTTAATTGCAACCCATTAAAAAAAAAAAAAAACAAAACACAGACACAAAATAGTAACAGTAATGATAAAGTAATTTAATTAAATTCCAAGCCTCTACTTCACTTTAAAATTATACCTTCATACCACAACACTCATAACACATCAGTAGTCAACAGCAGGCACTAGCTACACCACTCCCAAAACCACAAATACTGGAAATTTTCATATCAAAAAAAGAAAACATACAAAAAACAGAACTATTTCAAAGTTTTAAACACAAATTTCAGTGTTTCAGTGAAATAAAAGTGAATGGGGAAATGAATATTGGCAATAGCACAATTAAGGTGTATCTGGCAAAGAAGTCCTTTCTTTGTGCTGATTCCCACAGTAATACTACCCTCCTTCATTTCACTTACAATGTCAATACTTCCCTTCCTTAAATACTTGTCCCTTTTACACACAACCTCAAAATTTAAACTGAAAACAGGGCTAATTTAGTCAGACATAAGTTCTTTCACTGCATCCCCCAAACCTGAATGCTCGCAAATATTCTGAAGTGATGCTTTGGTTAAACCTCAAACCTGCAGAACAAAATTAACCCTGGTCTCTATACTACAGTCCGATGTGCAGAAAAATAATGAGTTCTTCAAAATGCAGCTAATAGGACTGTTTTCTTGCATGCACTAAACACTCACAGAAAAGTGTCGTTGCGACAGCCAGCAGCTACATAGCACAGGAGTTGCGAAAATGAAGCTTATTGCTGGGAGCTCCGCAGCTTAACTGATGAAACTAGGAAAGCATAACACTACTACCCTGTGCATTAACTGCTTTTTATTTTTAAAACCATTTTTCATTTTTAAATTGTATCGTTTCTCCAGCACAGAAACATTTAAAATATTAATCCTAAGACTTCCAAATATCAACCACTTAATCTTTAAGAATTCCGAATGTAATAGGAAGACCCTAACATCACACAATCACGAAAAATTAAACCGTTTCACTATATGCACAAAACGAAAAGGCCACACATGCAAAACAGTAGCAAAAATTAAATGGAAAAGGGACCAAGTGACAAGCACGTCAGGGTACTCATGGGTTTGCGGATTTCACTACGAGCTGGACGGCATAGCAGGAGAGTAGGGGAGGTCGCCCTCTAATGGCACCTTATGGGAATACTGATTCAGCCTTGGGACTGGGCACCCCCCCATTTACATTTATATTTTACTAAGCATTTCTGGCCACAATTCAATTGCTAGACTACATCAAATTGTAGCATATACAGTAGATTTCCCCCACGGTTCAGCTTGGAAAGACAACAGCAGAGGTTCTTAAAAATAAAGGGAAAAAAAACAAACATCTCTCTATGTACAATAATATTATTGTTTAATAATGAGCACAAAGATGCCTGAGATATTAAATTTAAGGACAAAAGCCAGAGATGAGTATAATCCACACTCACTACAGAATTTGGCTCAATGTCTTCAATCAAGTATTGTGGAATCCCATAAAGAATATCCTTAACATTTCATAAAATACTCTTGATAGATTTTTTTTTTTTTATAGCGAAAATGATCTAGTTTTATTTGCTTACAGCTACTATTTCTAACCCCTAATTTGACAGGCCTTTGAAAAATAAAGCTAAAATTAATTCAAGCTTTAAGAAAAGCCAAGATAATTCAACATGGATTCATGAATAAGCAGAAATCTTACACATTTCCACAGTAGCACACGATGAGCAACAACAAGCCGGACAAAATGCTGAAGGTCCCTTTAGTCCACAGTAAGTATAAATACAATTTATGCGAGGCATGCGCATGTGCTCTGAGGTGCAACAGCAATGCAAGGCTATTTGGTCACCTGAAGCCAAGTCTATCAATGTGGAATGAGCTAGCAGTGTTACTCTGATTACTTCCACCAAAATGGGTCGGGCTGCTTTCCTGGCAAATCTTGTATAGCATTGTTCTACTTATAAACTAAACTGTACTGGACACATTGACTTAACCAGCACTGCTATAACAAGCCTGCAGTTTTCCTGCCACATTACTAGTGTAACTTGTTAGTGTGTAAAACTGCTGAAAACTAAAAAGATATCCGTCATTGAGCCAGCTGAAGCTGCTGTGAAGCTGAGAGCGAAGATGGAGGCCTACATTTTTGTTCAATAATAAAGTTTAATGTAATAAGGCAAGCCTATCTTTAACTTCTCTATCATAGCTTGACACACTTTGACACATATTGATGCTTCTCAATATGCATAATCAGCTTACGCTCTGAAATGTGGTGTCTAAAAATAAACTTATTACACGTAAACCATATAAGTTAAATATACATAACAAATATCTATATAAAAATGAATAGCCAGCTAAAATCTGACTGTGTGCCTGGCACACATTAAATGCATTATTCCCAGTGCTAAATGAATTCAATCTAAGGCCAACCAAATCCATTCCCAGGGTTGAAGATATACAGCTGCCTTTAAGAGCTTCAAATCTAAAAGGATTTGATAGTTGCACAAGTGATACAACACTGCACTTTCATGATTTACACCTTAAAATACAAACTCTTAATGTGAAACGCAGCTGCAGCGGTTCCCAACAGCAATTCAGCAAACCCAAGGTGCTACAAGAGATTCTTGTCAACATTAATTAAAGAATTCCCTCTTCCAGCATTTGGAACATATAATAGATTTACTATGATTTAACCCTGTGGACTTTATTATATTTGCGTGCCGAGAATGTTTCTATAGCCTCATTACACATGCTGACTGATTGTGTGTAACCCTGTGCTTCTTAAAATTCTGCGTTTCCACAGAGTGCATCAGAATCGTGCAAGACGAGTCTAGATCATGTTAGCATTTTTACGTTTCAGTCATTTTACTCATTTATACACATGCAGTTGCAACATATACACTTCCTAGTTCTGCTTGAAACACACACACACACACACACACACACACACACACACAAAAGGACCAGCCCTCCCATTGGTCCGTGACTAAAAAGGTCCTGATATTAACCTGGAGAGATCTATTGCTATGGAGGAACAGTGACAGTTCAGTCAGGATGGCTTGGTGTTTCTCAGCACTGTCCACAGAAAGCAATCTATTACGAGCAAAAAATAATAATAATCCATTACTAACAACGGAGGGCTCCACTGCTGAAGCTGAAAAATGGAATGTACTGGCCTCACCACATTCTGCTCCATTATAAACTCATTTTAAAAAGAGCACACACAAGAACGCTGGAATGGCTGGTGGATGTAATTAAACTTGAGATTTAAAACACAGCTGGACTTTTATACAAGGGTGTTTCTTCTGATCAGTTACGAAAAAACAGATTTTTAACAATCATAAGACTATCATATGATTTATAGGAACAGAGAAAATGGAGTAGCCGGATAGCAATTATAAAGAAATAATTACTATTATGTTAACCTGCAATCCTTCAAGAATGCGAACTGTAATATAGAAGTATTTTTAGTTTTCCAGTAGCAACAAAACTCATTACAATGCAGCGTCTTACACTTTTAGCTTTCCATACCATTTCTGCCCTTTTTGAAAGTAAAATTGCACAAATTTAAAAAGAAAAGACAAAACTAAATCAAGAAAACAAGCTGAGACGTGGTGGTCTTTGGGTGGCAAAAACAGGCAGGCCGTGTTGGAGTGTATGTGCCATCATAGTGTTGTTATGGTGGAAAAGATGATAAGATGGGGCAAAGTGAATAGTGATGAGAGCGGCTTTCACCGTGTGGGGCCACATGACAGACACCGTACGAAAAATCCAGCTAGCCATTTTCTCAGGCTGAGCAAACATCGATCACAGGCTGTCGGTAAACGCTGCAGTGCTGTTACCTCCCCCTCATTAGAACCCCAGGAGCTTCCTTGACCACCTTCCTTATCTTCAACATGTTTGTCCTCTGACACACCTTCACTGTGCTTTGCAACACTACACTAATACTGAGATACGCCATACTGTACTGAACATCTACTGTACGTACTGTAGGTCCCTGTCATAGTTTGGAAAGTTTAGAAACAAGACCCCCCCCCACCCCCCGATTCAAGCCCATAAATACAGTATACAGCAGTAAGCCCCCACCCCCCAGCCCCCCAGCCCCCCACACCCCTAACGCATGTAGATCTACTGCTCAGCAGAGCGCTCCAGGTTATCGATGACCCGGCTGAGGCGGATGTTGAGCAGCCGGACCTGGGTCTCCAGGTGGTCGATCTTTTCTTCCAGAGAGCTGCCGCCCCCCCGGCGCCAGTGGGCCCCAACGGGCCCTGTCATGAAGTAGACGGCCATGACGGCGCACAACGGCAGCACGGCGCGCTCCGGGTCGCCCTCGAACTTGTGCAGGATGTAGAGGCAGGAGAGGGCAAAAAGAGCCACGCGCACCAGCCAGAAGAAGCGACCAAACGCCAGCCGCAGCACGTAGAACAGGCTGCCCAGGAAGAGCGACAGTAGCCAATAGGCGAGCAGCACGGCAGCCACTAATAGCAGGGCCCGTGCTGGAGAGCTGGCCACGGAGGCGGGGCTGAAGTAGTGGCTCAGGTTGGATGCTGCGGATAGGACAAGACAGAAGCAGTGTTAAGGCCATTTTAATATTGTTTACGAAGGAGTCTATGCCCTTCAGACACGATCCTGACACCAAAGCACATTCTCATTAAGAAAACTATTCTTCCCCTTTGAACTTACTGTGCTGCAACTTACTGTGTTACTTAATTATCATCAGCAATGCGTTTCCATTTTACTTCACCTGCAAACCTCAGGTCAGGTCAGGTTAGCTTGGGGAGCATGCACTGGTACAGTATGCTGCTGTGCCCACCATGCGACAAAACGCCCTGAGATCCCAGTTGGCGACACCCGAGGCCAACACGCAGTCCAGTCCCACCCTCTGGAAATGCCCATATATCTGCCGCAGCCAGGTGTTACGTGGGCATCCCCTTGGGGTGGTCCAGGTGCTCGGGTCCTCAGCAATGAGGATCCTGTGAGCTGGATCACCCTCAGGGAAACGCGCCATATGGCTGTAGTGCCGTAACTGACACTCCCTCACAATGCAGGTAATGTGCCTCATTTGGGACTCCCTGAGCAACTGTTCGTTCAACACAAAGTCAACCCAACGCTACTCTATTCTCCGAAGAGACACAGTACCGAAGGAGTCTGGTCTTCGTCTCAGCTCACTGGATAGCGTCCATGTCTCACAGCCATATATCAAGAGAGGGAGCACCAGGACTCTAAAGACTTGGACCTTCGTCCTCTTCCAAAGATATCGGGAGCGCCACACACCCCTTTCCAGCGACCTCATGACCCCCCATGCTCTCCCAATCTGTCTGCTGACTTCATAGGAAGAGTCACCAGAGACATGAATTTCGGTGCCAAAATAAGTGAACCTCCCTACAAACATTATATCAGGGCTCCCCAGTTCCAGTCCTGGAGGGCCAGAATCCAGCAGTTTGCAGATTTCCCTGCTCAAACACACCTTATTCAGCTCACCAGATAATGGCCAGGTTTAGTAGGTGTCTCTGAGTAAGGAAATCAGCAGATTGTGCTGCAAACTGACCCCCCAAAATTGGAATTTGGGAACCCTGCCTTAGACGTACCTTTTTTATACTTTTTAAAAGTACATCAATTTGAGATACCTCTGACCCAATATTCAGATCGGTACTGGCACCGATCCACACCCATGCGACTGATCGGTTATCGACCGATTGTCAGCAAAAGACGGAATACATTTTGTGATTCCACTGAATCAATTTCATCCACGAAATGACTGTGTATTATTCATGAAATGCATTTCATCCACGAAATGACTATGTATCGTCCACAAAATGACTTCCATTCACAAAATGTATTTCGACCACAAAATGACTTTCTTCTGTCTACTAAATGCAAGGTGCCGATATCAATTCTGTGCACAAAATGAAACATTCCTTTTGATTTCTGTGCACGAAAGAAAGTGAAGTCTTTATGCTTTCGTGGACAAAATTCAGCAAGGCATTACTTGATTTCATCATCAAATAATGTTTTTTGTGACACCGAATGTATTTTGTGCACGAAAATGAGTGCTTGACACACATATATATACATATACACACACACACATATATATATACATACATATACACACACGTACATACATATACACACACACACACACACACATATACACACACACACACACATATATATACACACACACACACATACTGTATATATACACACACACACACATATATATACACACACACACATATATACACACACACACATATATACACACACAC
>JAAGVU020000040.1:34314832-34347353 GCA_011763525.2 Mormyrus iriodes
GTATATATACACACACACACACATATATATACACACACACACATATATACACACACACACATATATACACACACACACATATATATATACATATATAAAGTAATAAGAGCTCTTTCTTGTATTGAAATCGGTATTGGCAGTTGTGTATAGAATTGGATCAAAGCAGAAAAAATGTGGATCGGCTTATCCCTAACATCAATACAGCTAAGCCTAATGCTATTTATTTAGCTGTGATTGATCCAATTTCTCATTTTTTTTATTTTCTCAATTTTCTTCATTTCTCAGACATAATCTAACCAGTAACTAACAATGGTACAATTAGGAAGCATTCCAATCAAGTACATTAAGAAACATTACGTTTTCCTGATATTATTACAAACCTGAAAATAAGGCTTTGCACAGGAAATATGCTTTAAAAGAGCACTTACAGTCAATTCCCAGTACATCCAACAGGTCTGTCCAAATCTTCCACAAGGTGTCCAAGAACGAGTCAACTCCATGGACAAAGCGCTCAGTTGTCTTACTGAAGAACTGAAATTAAGCAGACTGCATGACTACGGGGTCACTATATCTTCATTTAAGCATTGGGATGTTGTGAAGGGTCAGGCAGCCAACACTTGATGAACCCCGTGATGACAATTGTGAATTTAAGGCTTTTTCAACATGGCCTGTGATTTAGCATATACATACAACACATTCGAAAAACATGGATAGCCTACAAGATGCAGCTACTGCATAAGATAAATATAACATGAATGGACTCAGAAGAAAGTTATGTTTAGTTCAGAGCCTAGCCCAAGATTAATTGCGTAATTAATCAATAGCCATTCTTATATTATGTCCCCCCCCCCCAAACCAGAGAGGAAAAAAAACTGGTAAAAGACACTGACTGGGCATGAGTATACAGAACTATAATAATTTAAAATCAACCTTAATAATCTATAATATTGATTATTTGTTTGATTGCGCCAGATGAGGGATGACGCGTAAATCAGAGAATATAGGCAATATACTACAGCAGAGCTTAAAAGTAGACGATTCAAATTGCAATTATACCCTCTACTATTAATTCGCTTTAAATTACATTATTATACACAATGTGATATGATCGTTTTTCTGAGAAGAGTGACAAAGTTTTATTTCATAATACAATAATATAAGGATCTGCTTTCAAACTGTCATTTTATAACAGCGATGAAACAGGTATATGTTAAGTAATACATTTATTATGCTGAACTTTCATTGCATTGAAAATGCCATTAATACGTAATGTTATTTACAAATAATTTTAAAAAGAACGAAGTGGAATTCAATCTCAACGCATTTCCCGCTCAACCGGAAATCTTATAACCCAGATGGAGCAATACAAAAGAAAATGTAGGAAAATGACAGCATTATGATTAAAACGCGGAACTGCAACGTGTTAACAGATCGACATTTATACCAGCAAATAAATTATTTTAAAAATCGCCCGGTACGAATTAGATAAAGCGCAAAATGCATCTGCTGCAATGACTTTCTGATCGACGGATCGAAAGATCAGTAATCGAAAGCATTAGCACTAACCTTATATAGAGCCCTGATATTGTCCTCTCCGAAAATGCTGCTCAGGGTCTGATAAAAGGCGTTCGCCACCCGTCTGAAACTATTCTGGCTGCCGAAGTCTTTGCGAGCCCGGGCTGAATCGGCACCGCGCAAAGATGCAGAAAGCAGTAGCGCCAGCAGCAGGATCGCCTTCACACCTTGCATGGTTTACAGCGACTGCAGCACCAGCCTGTTTATGTGTCAATGTTACCAATACGCCTAAGGTTAATTAGCCTCGCGCTATAAAAAAAGAAAAAGCAGAATAGTGACCCCGGAACATGAAACAGTCCATTTCGCTTCCGCCTTCTGACAGTTAAAACTGCGAAAGCGCCAAAGGTGAAACTCGCTATGTAATCCCCCTCCCCATTTCATGTCATGTATTTATGATGTTTGTTACTAATACACATGTACCATCTATTGCTCACAACGACCAATTTTTCATATTTAGCTGTAATCTGGGGCCAATTGGGGAAGTTAGGGCGCAAGGCAGGATTACCAGGAACTATCCCATAGCATTCACATATACAGAAATCAAATGTTATTTACATTCAAGCAATTGATATAAACACCATGGAAAGCTGAAGCTGAAGATTTAGCGAGAAAATGCAAACGCCATCCTTAATCTGCATTCGGATACATAGCACGGCGTTGTGCGGTTCCCTTAGCTATGTAAAAGCAGTGACAAGTGTCTGGTGGTTGGGATGTCCAAATCTGATAGTGGATGTAATGCAATGTTTCAGTTCAAGCAGCATCAGTAATTAACAGTCAATAAAGTAGTGTATTTTAATTGTTCTGATGGATTAATAACACTTCCTGAAATTAGTTATGTCGGAGACATTTTCTGGGTGCACCACTGGTGTTTCCGGGGGGGCGCATTGTGTGACGGACCTGCAGCTTCTGCTTCTATGTAAACGTTTGAAAACACATTTCGTGTTTCTTTACATGTAATCTGCTATAGCTACTAACTGAAAGTACCGAACCCGATTTTCTGAATTTATCTAACAAGCGTCATTTGCATTATTATCAAAATGGGGAAGCGACAACATCAGAAGGATAAAATGTAAGTCTTCAAAGTTTTTTTTGTTTATCTATTTGATGTGTTGCTGTATCCCTTATTATTTTTTACACCTTGTGTTTTGGCACAGCTACTAACACTTTAAATTTAGATGTAACTCTATGATGTAGTTCTTTTCGTTGACAGTTAATGTTTATATAATGAGCTTGTTTTTGTGTATCTGTGTCTGATTTTGTCACATTGATATTTTTTAGGTACATAACGTGCTCCGAATACACAAATTTTTACGGCGGGAAAAAATCTGGTAATACTTTCATATAAAGTCTATCTTCCATAAAATGTTAGATTTCAGAAGTTTAGATTTCCGCTTTCAGCTTCGCCTGGTTGCTGAACTTGTATATTTGTAACTTATATGCATAATGTGATAAAGGATTTATGCAATATAACAAAAGCCACAGAAATAGGGCTTCTTAGGAACCTCTAAGAGTTGTAATTGACCTTTCGTTGACAAACTGTTATAACGTCCTATTTCATCTCTCTTTTTAATAGAAATTCCACAGGCCAATTTCCGACGTCTCCCATTTGACCACTGCAGGTGACCAATGTTGTAAACATAGTGTTATGTAACACAAGGTTTACGTATTTTAATAATGTTAAATAAACCATGGCCTTCACTGTAGGGAAGTTAGTTTGTGTTGATGTAATAGGATTTCATAAATCCAAAGACTTGATAATGGATTGCAATGTATGGTCTTTGCCTTGTAAAGTTATCAAAAGCTATTTCAAAGGATTCTGATTATTTTTCATTAAAAACTGCAACTTATAAATAGTTATGTTCTGTCGGTTTCAGATAATTTTCTAATGTCCTTATGGTTTATGTCTGGCTTGTTGTCTTCTTGCTTGCCTTCCAGCTTGTCCCTTCAGCCCTTTGAGTATCCCATGTGTACAGAGGAGGGGGTTGTGTTCGATTTGTTGTGAGTACCTCATGGTGTAACTTGTAACAAGTGGAACACGCGGCATTTTGTAGCCGGTTTCTTTACACACTTTAATAATGGCATTTGACAACCATATCTTACAAATCTGAACACTTAAACTTGAACCAAACAATCCGCCCACAGAGAAAGCCTGCCAAATTGCCCCTTAAATAACCTCCTTCAGTGGTGCCAACCCCCCAGGATGTTACAGTGCCTTCACAATCATACTGCCCCCTAGCGAGACTCCGAAGAACAGTAACACCAAGAAACTACTTACGAAAAACTAGTTACACCTTCCTAAGACTGTGATGCTACCTTCTAATGTTTTATATTATTATGATTCAGAATATTTTAGTACATATGTACACAAGGTTTTTTCAGAATTGTACATCATTAATGCTACAGTATTTTGATCCTTGTGATTTACCTAGTATCCCAAAATGAATTTTTGCATCTAATATTCAATACTTTTTTTAGCACACTGAATGCTGCCTTTCAGTTTAATTGGATCAAACAGAAAATCCGTCCATTTTCTATACCCGCTTGTCCTATGCAGAGTCGTGGGGGCCCAGAGCCCATCCCAGAAGCTATGGGCAGAAGGCAGGGAACAACCCAGGATGGGGCGCCAACCCATCGCAGGACACACACACACACACCATTCACTCTCATATCCTATGGTCAATTTGACTAGTTCACCTCAGCATGTTTTTCGATTGTGTGGAGAAACTGGAGTACCTGGAGTAAACCGCATAACGACATGAGGAGAACATGCAAACCTAACACACACAGAGCCATGGCGGCGGGTGGACCCTGGTCCCAGAGGTGGAAGAAAATGGTGTGAATCACTGTAGCACCATGCTGCCCCTCACTGTAATTAATAAAAACGTTTTCGGTTCCGGTTTATGGGCACTGCACTTGCTTTAAAGATTGGTGAGGTACTATTTGGTGTGGGGGCAGCATGATGGTGCAATGATTAACACTGCGACTTCACACCATACAAGTGGGTATGGAAAATGGGTGGAAGGTGATGGTTAGATACCCGGTAATCAACGTGGTGAAACAGAGCTTTATAATATAAAGTAACTAATATAATTATATTTACTAAATTTAGTCTAAGCTCTAGTTTGTAAATTATTTAAAGCATATTTCAAAATAAATGATAAATGTGTTAGTTGTGGTGTGTATGTGAACAATGGATTTTACTACTAATATCAATTTGGCAGCTGCACAACTTTGATTATTGGTCCCACTGAAATTCTTCTGTTGCTGTTTGTGTAGGAGCATAGTTCCCTGGATAAAGAAGTTTGGCACAAATCCCATTTCTGGGGAGGTGAGTTTTTCATGTTTTGACCAGTGGACATTAGTGGATGGGGTGTCAGTGAGGGATTTTGCAGCCTCCTCTCCCCATTATAAGAGTTATGACAATACTTAGTATGTACCCCACACATAAACACTTGGTTATTATAATACCATCCCAGGTGCACAGAACTGGTATGCAAAGGCCTATTTCATAGGATTTCTCAGTAACATTTTAATATGATCAGATTTATTTGATGTTTACTTGCTATGGCCACTAGAGGGAGTATGATTCTACTGAAAAGAGGTGACCGCAGTTGCAGAAATGACTGGTGAAGGAGCCTTTGAGAGTCTCTGTGGAATTGTACTCATCCATCACTTGGTTTCTCTTCTGTCCCAGCAGTCAAAAACAGTAGACAGATATGTTTAGCCTGCATTGTTGACCTTAATTAACTATTAATTACGCTAACAAAATTCCGACTTAAATAAGTGACCTAAAAGTACATATTTTCCAAATAGTTACTTTTTAACAAATGAGCAAGTAACCAAAAATAGGTAGTGATGTGGCTTTGAAAATAATGAATCTAAAATCTGGTTGTAGATTCCTCTTGTTTTCCCCCTGCTATTTTTGGATTGCTCATTGACATTGGATGTTTATAGACTCGTGCTCTCCCCTGGGCTGTGGAACACACCTCATCTGACTGTCTGACAGCTGAGCACTTGTCAACCACAGTGAGGCTAGGGCTGGGTGCCTTAACAAAGACACTGTGTGATCTCCTCCGCATTTTGGGACTAGTTTTCAGAATCCCTCCATTCCAGCTTCTCCCTGCCCCTTCTTACATTTATTTAGTTGAACAACGTCCAAGGCAGCATACAAGAGTATGGCCTCAGATCGTCCCTGCAGCAGTTCGGGTTAAGGGCCCTGCTCAAGGGCCCAGTCGTTAAATCACTGTCTCCTCCACGGGATTTGAACCAGCGACCTCCTGATCACAGGCTTAGAGCCCTAACTTGCTGAACCATGTGGCATCTCAGTTTCCTATAATGTTTTTTTCCTTTCACAGCAGATCTCAACCAAAGTAGCAGAGAACACTGCTGTTGGTAAATTCATGCAATATGTGCATATATTCTGAACTTTTTTTTTTAATTCAGGCATCACCATTTTTGTAGACCTGCTCTGTGGCCTAAATCATAATTGTTTGAGAAAATGCAACTGACAGGAAAACTAGTCAGCATGTTTCATATCGTAATAGAATCACTCAGTAGATGCTGCTTGTATGGAAGATGCAGAATGAATTGTGGATATTCTACAGGAAGGCTGTGAGCTTCAGGACAAAAGACCTGACAGTGTTTCTCTCACATAGACCAGCCATTCAACAGCACTTGGCACTTTATCAGCAGTAAAACGGTCGGCCTTGCCGCTGGACAAGTGAGGATTTTATGTTTGTCAGATTATGGTGATGTGTGTGTGGGGGGAGGGGATGCTGTGAGCTGGAGCCTGAGGTCTGAGTCAGGGCTGATTTTTTTGGCGGGGGGAAGCTCTCACAGACAAGCCTGGGCAAGTTCCTGAATGGGGTGTAGCTCACATGAGTGGCTGCTGGTTCTCAGCGATGAGATGTCCTGGGAATCAGGCTGACCCAGCCTGGTTGGCTTCAAGGGTGGGTCTGCACCAATAAGCAGGTCCCTCTCAGGGTGGATCTCGGCTGTGCTTTTGAAGTGAACACACCCTGGCCGATATCTGAGTGGTAAGGTGGCAGATCAGCAGGATGAGCAGAGTGACTAGGTATAGGAAACACAGAGGCTTAACTCATACAGTAATATCCTGCGGCAGGATTGTGGAAGGTGGATTACTAAAACTAACTGGCTGTCTGAGTTTATCATGTCTGTCAGTATGGTAAGAAGAATGAGGAAAGGATGTGGGAGGTACAGGCCTCCTTCCCTGACTGGTGGCGAGCTCTGGGTTCCTAGATACTCGTAAGCGTATCCCTGACTCTCTAATGGGTGCGATGTGCACATAGCTGCCAGTCCTTGGATGCAGCAGGTTGAGCTTCCAAAGGGCTTCTGGGTACCTGGTTGTAAGGACAGGATGAGGCTTGGCTGCTTATGGCTTCTCTCTGGACTGGCTGTAGGTGGAAGAGGATGAGAAGTATCCCAATGAGCCTTGTATGATCCATGAAGCTTCCTTACGTCGTTTGCTGCCACCTGAATTAGCTGGACAGGGTGGCGCTCCTGTCTGTCGTTTCCTGTGTGCTGCTCACATTGTGTGGTAACCTTGGAGATGAAGGTGCCTGCTATGAGGTCATCGGGGGTGTGAGTGAAGCATGTTGTTCTCTCTCTAGGCTAGTTACCCATCTGGCATCCTGGTGTTCAGCCTCAGGCTGGGATTGTCCCCAGGTTGGACTGGTGCTCAGGCCGCCGGGGCTGTTTTTCGTCTCTGATCTGATCTTGCAGTGGGATGTGGCGGGGGACAGAGGGAGGGTAATCCCCTGCTCGCTGGACTCGCCTCCCTCATCCCAGGGCAGAATCCCTGCCCTTCGCCGCCACCCCGCATTTTAAATCCCACCCAGCGCTAGCGTGGTCGCCCGGCGCACTCTCTGCTGCCTCTGACGCAGATTCTCTGACTGTCTCCCCCTGTCAGCCCCCGTTTCCATGGCGACCTCTGGGGGGGGCTCTCCGCGTCACCCGCGAGCCTGTTGGTCGGTGGCTATTTCTGTTCCCCCTCAGCATGACTAATGTCTGTGTTTAAAATTGTTCCCAAGGTTTTGTGCAATTATCATCTGAAAGCGATTTCCAATGCAGCTTTATGTGTCCGGCGAGCATCGGCCGTGCTCTCCTCGGGCTGCCTTTTGTTGCTCCTCACAGACATCAGCGATTGTGTGTGCAGAGTGAGCCCCGTTTGCAAGTCGCCTTCCGCCCCGCCGGCCCTGTCATGCATGCGGTGTCTGCTCTGTCCGAATAACAGGTGATATGTAGCTTTTCTTTTTTGTTTCTTTCTAGAAACTTGAAGCCAAGGCTCTCATCAAGCTGAACTTCACCAAGAACAATGATGGTATGTCTGGGTGTGAGTAGCAATGTCATGCAAAATAACATAAAACACCTGCTCCCAAATTTGCACCAAGGTGAGTGTGGACATCACATTTGCACCAGGCTTCTTAAGGTGATGAGTATTATCTTCTCTAGTCATACATGGATGTTTTTGCCCAGGGAAAATAGCTTTGGTAGGTGCCTGTTGTCCAAATGTAAGAGAGCTGCATCCCTTTGCTAAGGGCCTTGTTAGTGATGAACCATGTGCTCTGATTATACTGACATGTTTGCAGAATGGCTCAGAAAATAATGTTGCCCTGAGGTTTCTATAATGATTACCCCCTGCCCCCCACCTTCTAAGGTCATCGTCCCTGCTTTCAGCTGATGCTGCCCTTTTTTCCGAAAGATTATGACTTAGAGGTCTGAAAGCATTCCCTGAGCAGTGGTCGTCTTTGACCCACAAAAATTTGGGTCGGTGTGGGGCTGAGCCTTTGACACCGAGTCATGGGGCTCGCAAAATGGCTAGGCTGACATCCCAGGACGATCAGGTTTTTTTGTTGGGCGACCAAAATGTAACAACACCCTGCCTGACCGGCTCTAAGAAATTATTCCCTAAGGAAAAATTTCCTCTTCCTTTTCTGCTCTTTTGTCTTGCTATCTGGAGGAAAAACTTTGACTACTGAGTAGTTGATCATGATGACTGTTTGTCCAGAAATGTGCATTTAAAGCCTTGATTGGAGGGTTGCTATTTATTCCCCAGTTGCCTTGTGCCGCCATCTTGGTGCACTGTTGGTCATGGTAATGAACTCCTCCGGGTACTTAAAAGCAAGCAAGTTAAGTCAAGTATGGCTTTATTATCACACCAGTCATATTCAGTACACTGCATATGGTGAATAAAGGCAAACACTGTAACGAGAGGACTGGTTATTTCTGGATGGGACCCATACAGATGGAAAGCAAAATGGTTGTCAGCCACCTTCTGTCCGTTATGAGGATATCGTTAATAATCTGGTTTAATAAAAACATGGGTAACATTGATGCAAAAGAAATTAACTAAAAGTCTGGAGGTTTAATTTCTGTATTTCTGGCTGGGTGCAAAACCTGCAGAGGTAAAAGTCAGGATGAAATATTTCGGTGTATTCATGGGCAGGTACAAGTATAAATGTCATGCGTATTTTTTTTTTGTTTGTTATTGAACATTTATTGTTATGTGATTTTTGTCATGTAATGGTAATGTTAAGTAGTTATGTTGCTCTCTGCTGTGATGTTAACATTAATACTGTGCCTGTTGTCGTTATTACGACAAATCTGGTTTGATCGCACATAAGTGAATGTGTTTTAGAGGCAAATTGTGGATCGATTTATTTTATCCCTGGATATGTGGCTGCATGGACTGTCTGAGTACCTGTTTCTTTTTACTTTCCTCTCTTGATATCCATGATGCTGACAGACTGCTGTGTCCAAAGTTTGCTGCTGGTGCCAGTTAATTTTGCCTCTGTCATACGTAGCAGCTGGTTTGCCTAACGTGAAAGGATACGAATGGCCTTTAGGATGTTTCCACATCGAATTTTCAAATGTATTTTCTTGCTTTCTCTAGTATGTACAGATTTTAAAATGGTGTTTTTTTTTTGTTTGAGCTAGTCAAAATTTGTTTCAGCTGCCAAAATCTTAAGAATGCCTGCCTGAATTTTGTGAGCCCTCAGTCAGATTCTTACTACTATCTATGTGCAGTCATGTATGGTCTTGGTGTGTATGCATGTATGTGTATTTATGTATATACAATTCTGCACAAAAGTCTAAAGCACTCAAAGAAAATGTTTAAGGTTATCTTGGTGCTAATTGTAGATTTGCTCAGAAAAAAACACAATTTAACATTAGAACATATGTAAATTTACAGTAAAACAATAAAAACAAACAAGGATTTCTCCTGTTCTCCAAAAAGTTACTGATCCCTTGTCGAATGGCTAGATGAACACCACTTGAGTTCCCAAGCCCCTCCTCGGGGGAACCTCAGCCATTCCAGGTATTCAATTTCACCACCAGCTCAATTCATGAATTAAATTAGTTAAATAACTCAATGAGGTATTGATTAACCAAGCAAGATGGGGTGGTGGTTGAGTCAAAAAAAATACTTGGGTATATTAGACTGTTGCTGCAAAACGACTAAAGATGACTTTAATAGAAGTTTTGAAATTGCTAAGCTGACTCACTTTGACAGACATAATATCAGAATCCTACTTTATTCGCCAGAAACCCAACATGTCCAAGGAATTTGTTGTGGTGAATTGGTTACAGTGAGTACATTTAACGTGTTGAACGCCACACAGAATTTAACTTAAAAACACTGTACAAGATAAATAGGTTTCATACTGTATGATATACATAATGTACAATACAGAAACATTACAGGCTGTATACTGTACAAAGGAATACCACAGATATTGCAATGCGGTTTAGATTTTTTTTTTGAGAAATCCTTCTGGTATCCTTAATGGGCATAGTACCAAACCTGCTGTTTAAAGGCGTGTTAGTGATATCTGTATGAGCGCTGGTCTGTGCACCGTTTTGGTACTCTGAGACCATTTGATAGGGTAGACCATGGCATTCTGTTTGAGAGCCTTATACACTGAGTGCCTTTAGGTACGTGACATCGCTGTCCCACTCATGTCTTTTCCCAACTCAGAAGCATCTCTAAATGATGTCATGCTTTTACTCATGATTTCTCCGTCGTTCATGTTTTCACTTCATTTCGTTTAGATTATAGTCGTTCTCCCTTCACCTGCCTCTCAAACTCTGCTCAAAAGAATCTTCATTTGGTTGATAAAGCTGCCGCTGCACGTGTTTCTCCTCTTCTGGCTGCTCTGCACTGGCTCCCAGTAAAATACAGCATGCATTTTAAGACTCTTATATTTACTTATAAGGCTCTTAAGTCGGGCACCCACTTGACCTTTTGACCCCATACGTAGCAAACGGGATGACCAGGGCCTTATTACCCCCCTCAGGGTCAGGTTTAAGACCAGGGCTGATGGAGAATTTGCGGTTCCTGCCCCAAGGCCCTGGAACCGTCTGCCTGTGACATTAGACCAGCTCAGCAGTGCGGGTCCTTTAAATAGCGTCTACAAACTTCTATGTACGGACAGGCCTTTTATTGAGGTTTGAATATCTTTGTGTTATGAAGCACTTTGACATTTGTTCTCAAAAGGTGGTGTATAAAAATACCTCCTTACTTATACCAACATGAAGAACATTTAAACATTTTCTTTGACTGCCTAAGACTTTTGCACAGTGCTGTACATACAGAGGATGAGAAAAGCGTTGAGGAAATATTTACATTCGCTTTAATAAAATAAATTGACTTATTGCCACCTTACTAAAAGTAATTCAGTTGTTATTTGTTCTGGTTATCAATGTGATTCTGATGTTGTTATAGGTCACTGCAGTTTATTTTCGTAACTAAATGTTTAAAATTAGAAAACATCTTTGTTGATAAATACTAGCATAAACTTGTATTTCTGTTCTTACTCTTTTTTTTTCCTCTTTTAAATGGATCAGGAAAATACCACTGCCCTGTGCTGTACACTGTCTTCACAAACAACTCCCACATCGTGGCCAATAAGGTCACAGGAAATGTGTTTTCCTATGAGGTGAGCTGCAAATTCGATTTGACCGTGATTGTATCACACACCCCCAATCTCTGCTGCAAATGAGTCATTTCTGTTGAACCATGACTGGTCCTGAAGACTGTTTTCTGTCTTGTGTAGGCAGTGGAGCAACTCAACATCAAAACAAAGAATTACAAAGACCTGCTCTCTGATGACCCTTTCACACGGCAGGACATCATCACCCTGCAGGTCTGTGTGCGTGCGCATGGGTATAGTCTACATCCTTAAAAAAGATAGATGAAAGATGGGTAAAACTGTAGCTCCCTACTTCCCTCCGTTAAGCACAGGTCAGACCCATTCAGCTAAAGTAAGCGATTTCCTGTTTGCTCTGACTCTCGTTTCATGTCGGTTAAACACCCAACGGGTCTGCTTTGAAGTAGGGCTGTCACAATTATTACATAATCGCCTGATCGCGATTATTTGAGCAGACCCCGATTATTTTGCATAATTGCTAGTATTCTTTGTATTAATCTGTATAAAAACAGCTGGATGAAACAGAAATGTCATATTTCTCACTGTTTCCACGGATTGGGTCGGCTGTATGGATTGGGTAGCGAAATGTACCATCTGCCCTATTTGTACCTCGCACGTCTGTCCATGTGCTGTATTATACTACATGGGAAATTTAACAGCGATGCTTAATATTGTATTACTTCATTTCCAATTTTTTTTTCTTTTCACAACGTCAGGTTCATCGTACGGACCGCTTGTAAGTGGCCTCCACCAGACCATAATCGGATATTCGACCAGATATTCCGATTTTTAGATTCTTTGCATTTTCTGTTTACTGCAAGTTCGGCTTGGCACCTGCTCCTGTGTCTGTATGTGTGTTTGTGGGTCTCGTTAGGTGCCCCAGTCGTTGTGGGGTGACCCTCTACGTCCCTGTTGGCTGCCACTATTTTTGCGGTCACAGAGTTAGTAGGATGAAAGGAATTGATGACAAGGGGCCATGTTAAAGACATTAAATAGAGGTTGATAAAAACTGGTTTGAAGTATAATCTTGTATGGGTGTGAAACTTGGACTTTAAGGAGTGGAGGTATTAAATGACTGGAAACTTTTGAGATGTGGGTTTGGCATAGTTTCGAAAAAGTAATTTGGAAGGATAGGAGAAGAAATTAGGAAGTATTAAATATGGTAGGAGTGGAAAGAGTATTCATTGGTGAAATAAAGAGGCAGGGGAAGTGGGCGGGGCAAATTTTTAGAGGGGAGGGATTGCTGAACGATATGATAGAGGGAAGACAAGAAGGAAGGCAGAGAAAACAGTTACTGGATGAAATTGAAGAAGGGGTCGGTTATCAGGAAGTGAAAGAAACCGTATTGGAGGGATAACTGGACCTACCAAAGGGTAGAATACCATGATGATTATCTTAATTCCAGCAAGTTATGTGGCTAAGTAAGAACTGGGGCGATTACAGGTTCCAGGTCTCACTAAACGATAATGCGATTGCTCTAGTTTGTTGTAAATATAGACAATATGGTTTGCCGTAAAATAGCAGGATGAACGGATTGGGCAGCATCAGAAAATGTGATGCGGTGTCCACAGGCTGGAAAATGCTGCGCATGTGCAGACGTGCAAGGTACAAATCAGGCAGGTGGTACAGATCGGCTAGTGACAACACCAACTGTTTGTCTTGAGGCATTTAACTTCTTATTTGCCTTTTTAAAGCTATGTAAACAAAAATTGTATAGGGCAGATATGACATAAACAGAAATGCAATTTTTATTTATATGTTCCAATGTACAATGGCAATAAATAGCTGTTCTTTTTCGTAAGGTGTATGTGTACTATGCAACTATGATTAGGCTTACTCTACAATAGTGTTATGAACAGAAAAAGATAAATTGTTAATCACAATTATTTGTATGACAATTAATCATCACATAAAATTTAATGATTGTGACAGCCCTTCTTGGAAGTTGTGTGTGGGAGTCTGAATGCATGATGATAGCCTGTAGCCTTTACTGAAATTATCTGCTAGACCGGTTAGCACTGCCGGACATGGGCTCACATTATTAATGATTATCCTAAAAGGACCAGGGGCGGCAGCTCATGCTTAAGTGCTCAAACTGCACAATGTGATGTCAATTTATAAAATCAGGATGTAGAAATCAGGATTTCACTTGTGGAAATCGTTTATGTCTGGTTTATGGTTGCCTGGGAGGTATTTCACAAAACAAGATTTTTCAGTTAGCTGGTTCAGTGGTTTATGGTGCCATTTTCTATCAGGTTGTCATTCTGGCTTTCTTGGGCAGCATTACAGATACATGATGGAAAAATGTAGCAGTGTGCTTTATTTAAAGGCTCTTTTTGGCAGTGTTTGCCTATAAATGTCCCTCACCATTCACCTCTTGCGAGGTGTTGGTGCTAATTTGACCATCTGCTTCCCAAAGGTTTTCTGGATCAATGCGCTGACACCTCGTCCCGCTTGGACTGATACCGGCTTCTCTGTTCAGGAAACATTTTGTCAAGCTGACAATATTCTGCCCACAATCTTGAATTATCTCCATTAATTAATTAAGCTAGGTGCTAGGAGTACTAATAAAATATAATGATTAAAAGTCAAGTAAAACTGTTTGCTGGGTATATTAATATTGTTAGATTTAGTAAATAATTTTAGAAAGCGATTATGTATATTATAAAGTCTAATAATGAAGAGTTTTATTAATCATGTAATGATCAGCATATTAATGGTTGGCTTCCACCTCAATCATGGAATCTTCCTTAAGCTAACTGGAATCTCAGAATGCATAAAATCTGTTGGTGCTGTGTATTTCTGCCCACCGATTGGCTGGCACTACCTCAGCACCTTGTGCTTTAGGCTCCAGGCCCCCTGTGGCCCTGCCCAGGAAGAGCGGCTGGATGATGCATGATAATGTAATAATGCTACATTCGTCCTGTAAGATTCTGATGTGAAATTAATTAAATAAAAACTGAAACTAGCTTTATGGGTATTGCAGAAATAAATAACGTCCCTGAGACAGACAGGTTACCCTGAGTGGCTTATGTTTTGCATGGCTTGTATATGACTCAGAGAAAGCTGGAGTGGCCTGGCTCCCATGGTCACGGGGAGTGTTACTACTGTACTACAGCTGCTGTAATCTCTTCATCTTTTATAGGATCCCACCAATCTGGATAAGTTTAACGTCTCCAACTTCTTCCATGTGAAGAACAATATGAAAGTGGCGGATCCAGGTTGGTGCACTCTTCATTAGAGTTAACACGCGAAATGAGCTTTAAATGAGTTTGCGTAGATGGTCTGCCAGGTTACAGAGGACATCCGTAACTGGTGACGGAGAACAAATTACAGAATAATGTGCCTCACCACGATAAGCCAGAAGAGGCCTAGAAAAGCGTCTCTGTGAAAAAGCATCAAATTCTGTATGGACCACAGAGATCCAGATCAACCAAGTGTAAATGAGTGTTAATCTGAATCACATTCTGAGCTTTAAAGGGCTTTCAGTTCAGTGACATGAGTAACACTGATATTCAATTATTTGCAGTTGATTTCTGATTTCACGTTTTTGATATGCTTTGTCATAAAATGTTGAAACTGCTGTGCGTCTTCCCTTGGAAGCACTACGTGACAGATGTTTAGTCTTTGCGTATTTTTGTGAGGACGCAGCTCTGACGTGGCGCCGCTCTGACCCCATTGCTCACTTTCGGTTTCCCATGTGTTCCTTTCCACTCAGATGAGGAGAAGGCCAAGCTGGACCCTGCGTATCACCTGAAGTCCACCAACCTGGAGACCAGGGAGACATTGGCTGAGCTTTACAAGGACTACAAGGGGGACTCTCTGCTGGCCTCCACCATGAAGGAGCCGGAGAAGAAGAAGACAGACAAATTTAATGCCGTAAGCGTGACGCAGCCCTGTACCTCGGACCCAGTCCTGTACCTCACGCAGCTCTCCGTTTCACCTGCCCGTTCATCTAAGTCAAAAACAAGGTTTACATGGCACCATGTAACAGCAAGCGATGTGGAGCTCGCAGCGGCAGGTCACCAGCACGATAGGCACTAACCGTGGGCCAACCGTCACCGTTGCTTTATGGGGCCGGTTTGTCTAATCCTAGTCCCGCTGTCCCTTTTTGTTCTACCTTCATGGCTGGATTTCTTGGAGTCTCTCTGTGGAGCACAGTGTGGTTCAGCAGCTGACTAAAAATCCTTATTTTTTCTTTTGACCTCCTTGAGTTGTATTGAGTTGAATTTGTACCTGATAGCACCTATAATTCATTCCCATAATCAATGATGTTTCCATTACCACTGCTGCTCTTTGAGGACCTGCAGCAGTTTGTGGTGTCTTGGGACGTTGGTGCCATCGTGAAGTTTGTCTAAGGGACTGATCGGACCATGGTTCCAGGAAACACTTTTTTAATCAGTGTGAATTTAGCAACAGCAGGAAATAGTGCTGTTTTACCAGCCACTCCCTTTCTGCTGGAGGGAGACTGAGGGAGCCAGGAAGCCATTTATATAGCCCCAGGGTGAAGGCCTCATCCCCGCTGAGTGAACAGTGCTGCTGTCTGCCTGACTGCATGCCTACCAGAACCTTGCCTGACTGCATATAGAATTCAACAGGAAGACCAATTAAGACAAAGTTTCTGCAAGTAGTTACTGCCAGTACATAAAGTACAATGAACCCCTTCAGTGTGCCCCCCCCCCCCCCCCAGCTTGCTGATTATCATTGATTCACTCTTGGGTGGGATTTACATCCACTAATCGCCTCATTTAGGTTTGGCGGGTATTTTTGCCTCCCTCTCAACATTAGGCTTATCAACCACACATCAGTCCTTTGGGTATTAGGAAATAGTCTATTTTTATATTTGGTAAAGACACGGTGATCATCGCCACCTTCTCTGGTTCTTCTGATGGTCCTGTGCTGCTGACCTCCTGTGTTCTTCTGTCCAGGCTCACTATTCCACTGGTCAGGTGTCGGCCTCTTTCACCTCCACTGCCATGACCCCGCAAACGACTCACGAAGCAGGTAAGCCCTGCTGCCTGACACTCATCACTTGCATCCGGTGTCGAAACACTCCGAATCAGTCAGGAGAAAATGCTGATGAGCGTTATAGCATAGTATCCAGTGTAATGTAATGAGCAGTATATACGTTTACTTAGATGAGAATTTTTGATAGTTTGTTTTAATTATTCAGCAGCAGGACACAACTGTCCTGCTTGTTTTGAAATATGAACAGGTGGTTTTTGGGCTGAGGCCGTTAATGAATATGCCAGCATCTCCTGCTGAATTCCTTCCTGAAGCACACAGAGAGACACCATTTTCAAGTAGCAGGACCGATGATGATGATGATGATGATGATGATGATGGTGGTGGTGGTGGTGTTCCTCTCTGAAGATGCGATCGCAGATGACGTCGTGCGCTACCAGTATGTGAAGAAGAAGGGCTACGTTCGCCTTCACACCAACAAGGGCGACCTCAACCTCGAGCTGCACTGTGACAAGGTAACAGCCCCGGAGAGACCACCGGAGGGGCGTGATATCCACACAGAGTGCCAGCTCCCAGTCCAGGGAGCTTGTTCTGCAGATGGCTTGATATCTGTGGTTAGATCAGCATGAACCTACGTCAGCTTTTTTGAGGCGGCACCTGTGGACTCCTTTCACCTCTTCTCATGGGCCGCAGTCCAACCAAAAGGTGCATTAACATCACATTCTACAGGCAGAATAAAGAGGCTCTGCTTATTGTCAGCTAACTCAGAAACATGGCCCTTATTTTGTTCAGTTTATTTTTAATTGATTGAAATGGTTTTTTTGGGAGACATTGCATATTGAGTGGGGCTATAAAGGTCTCCACTTACCCTTTTGTTAATGTACTGAAAAGCCTATGGATCTACTTTACATTTATGTTTTCAATATCCCAGCCTTACATTTTGGGTAATATAATTATACTGCAATTTTTTGCATCCTTCTGCAAAGATCCATTCCATCTGTGGATTTGAGTGAGTCATTCTCAGCTTGTCCTCTCAGCATTGTTACTTGGGTGTTTTTTAATGACCAAGCAATTTCGTTGTTTTTTTTTTTTCTTTCTTTTGTAAGTGGAACCAATACAGAAAATTCACTAAAACCAGCTTGCCTCGTTCTGTAGTTATGTGTGTAAAAAGCAGCTACGTCAAAATGTAGAATCCATTCATACTTGTCTTTCTTGTTTTACACGCCCGGTACACAACAAGTATCAAGTTTTACTCTAATCGTGTAATTTTTGAAAGGTCACTTGAAACACAATCAGTAAAGACTTTAGAAGCTCTCGTGGCTGTGAAAAATGAGTCAGATTCATGTGTCCAGTCATATGTACACATTTCGGTTTACTATGTAAATAATATGATTAACAAAATTTTCAGAAAATAGTTCTCTTAATGAGAAGGGCTGCATATTAATTCTCTATTGGCAAGTAACCTCTTGGACATTGTGTGTGTTTTCCATGTTCCACTTGCCCTGTCCCGCAGCTTGTGCTTAATCAATACCGCCCCTATAAGAAAGTGCTCGTATCACCTTCCTGCTTTCATGCACAGCCCTCTCCTGGCCCGTGTTGACGACATTGCCGTGCTCTGAATGGCAGTGCAGTGCGGTTCAGTTATGCTCTTGCTTTAGTTCTCTTCTTCACAACATTTCCTAGGAATGAACAGACACAAATGGTCTTGCCAGAAATAGGAATCACTCCTTTTCCTTTTAAGTTAGACTGGGCTCGTGGCTGACGCTCCCTTGATTTAAATGTGCGGCATAAGGGCTGTCTCTCACCCTTAAGGATTTCTTGTCATAGGGCTGGGTGTGATTATAGTGAGTAATTAGGATTAGGTGAGTGATTTATGGTGCACTTATTCTGATTTGTTGTGTTCATGTACAGCTGTTATGTGTCTGTAATGCATGCTGTCGTGGACGGGTGGAAGCTCGGGGTGCCTCCTGCCCCGTGACCTCCAGTTCAATGGCTCTGTACCCCTGTAGCACGTATCTGAGCCCCAGGTTATTTTCGACGGATTGGTAGGTGAATGAAGTGCATTAGGTTTTCTTTTGTTAACGTACCCTGCTATTATTGAATGCTCTGTGCTCTGGATGTGTGTGGCTGTCATGCCCTCCATCGCTTGTCATGAACACGGATGGTGGCATCGTGGAGGAGTCACGGTCCGGGCAGCGAAAACCAGAAGCTGCTGACCCCAACCCCCATGCGCCCATATGCCCGGCCATTTACAGGCTGGTGCCGCAGAGCGGGCGAATCTCCCAGGCCGCCCCCTGTCTGATATATAATTCATCCCACGGCAGTCCTTTCTCAGGCACAGGCGGCAGGAGCAGATAACTTGTTTAGGTGACCTATTTACGGGGAGTCTTTTCATATCTCTTTGTCCCCAAGTTCACCCTATTTATCTTTCTACTAAAAATGGCATCCCATAAGACAAAAAAAAAACATTGGTGCCCATTGGTCCTGTGCTTGGGGTCAAGCAGGTAATATGGTCATCTTTTTATTCACCGATAAAAATGACCCCTTCAGCGAGTGTGTTTTCAGCATCATATTAGGGATAAAGCCGGACTGATTGTGCCAGTCAGTGGGTCACCCTCTCAGTGCAGTTGTGAGGCTGTCTTGTTCACGCTATTTCCCTGAAAAAAATCCCAGCTGATCATGTTTCTGTGCTCTCATCACTACTGTGTTTAAAAAGAAAAAAACAGGCAAAGCTCTTTGTGTGAGACTCACTGCATTTTATAGACCAATCACTGGCTTGCTGTCATGGATACAGCTGTTGTTTTCCTTACTCTGGTGACCAGCTGCTTGGTGTAATTTTACTTCCACTGATTGGCTCCCTCAGCGTCCAATTAGAATAAATACAGGAAGTCCTAGTGATAAGAAAATAACCCAAATGATTTTTTTTTCTGTGACCTAGTGATATGAATTTGTTCAGCTTCACTACACTTGGTATTGTTCCTGGTGTTAATGACATATATGGAAAGCATCACTTTTGCCGTTTTCATGTAGTTTTCTTCTTATTGTGGTTTTCTTAATTGCTTGAAATTATTTATTAATATACTTGTAATGATTTTCGGATGCCTGTATTCTGATATGTAATAATGACACATCTGCATTTTCTGGACAAAATTGAAATATTTACATTAGCAGTATGCACTCATTTTAACTACCTAAACATTCAATCAATACATAGTTTTTTTTCAGGTCCTATATATCCACCCATTCATCCATTTTCTGCCGCTTGTCAGGGGTTGGGTCGTGGGGGCGACAGTCTAAGCAGGGATGTCCAGACCTCCCTCTCATCAGCCACCTCCTCCAGCTCCACTGGGGGAATACCAAGGCATTCCCAGGCCAGCCGAGAGACATAATCTCTCCAGCATGTCCTTGGTTTGCTCTGGGGCTTCCTCCCAGTTGGACATGCCTGAAACACCTCCCCAGTGAGCCGTCCAGGAGGCACCCTAGATAGATGCCCGAACCACCTCACCTGGCTGATTTGGAGGTGCTAATCCTCATCCCGGCCGCCTCACACTCAGCTGCTAACCGCCCCAGTACTCACTGCAGGTCCCAGCCCGATGACACCAACAGGACGACACCATCTGTAAAAAGCAAAGACGCAATCCTGAGGCGCCCGACAAGACCCCATATGCCCCTTGGCTATGCATAGAAAATCTGTCCATAAAAGTTGTTAAAAGAATCGCTGACAAAGGGTAGCCCTGGCGGAGTCCAACACCCACCGGGAATAAGTCTGACTTATTGCTGGCAATACGAACTAAACTCTTGCTCCGTTTGTATGGGGACCTGGTGACCCGCAACAACGGACCCCGTACCCCATACTCCTGGAGCACCCCCCACAGGACTTCCCAAGGGACACAGTCGTATGCCTTTTCCTATTCCACAAAACACATGTACACTGGTTGGGCAAACTCCCGTGAACCCTCCAGTATCCTTGTGAGGGTGAAGAGATGGTCCAGGATGGAATCCGCATTGTTCTTCCTGGATCTGAGGTTTGACCAATGGATGGAGCCTCCTCTCCAGCACCCCGGCATAGACCTTCCCAGGGAGGCTTAGGAGTGTGATCCCCTAAATTTGGAACACATCCTCTAGTCCCCTTTCTTAAAAATTGGGACCACCACCCCAGTCTGCCAATCCAAAGGCACTGTCTCCAACGTCCACGCAATGTGGAAGAGGCGTGTCAGCCAGGACAGCCTAACAACATCAAGAGCTTTCAAGAACTCAGGGCGAATCTCATTCACCCTCAGAGCCCTGCCACCGAGTAGTTGTTTGACTACTTCAGTGACCTCAGCCCCAGAGACGGGCAAATCCTCCTTTGAGTCTTCCAGCTCTACTTCCTCCAAAGGAAGGCGTATCAGTGGGATTTAGGAGATCCTCGAAATATTCCTTCCACCGCCCAACCATATCCCTAGTTGAGGTCAGCAGATCTCCATCCCTGCTATAAATAGCATTGGTGAAGCCCTGCATCCCCCTCTTGAGTCGCCTGATGGTTTGCCAGAACCTTTTCGAGGCCGACCAAAGGTCCTTCCCTATAGCCTCACCAAACTCCTCCCACACTCGAGTTTTTGCCTTGGCAACCGCTCAAACCACTTCCCACTTTGCCTGCCGGTACGTGTCTACTACTTCAAGAGTCCCACAAGCTAACCAAGACCTAAAGGCCTCCTTCTTTAGCTCCCTTTACTGCTGGCATCCACTACCAGGTTCAGGGATTGTCGCCATGATTGGCACCAACAACCTTACGGCCACAGCTCCGCACAGCTGCCTCACCAATGGATTCCCGGAACATGACCCATTCAGGCTCCTTGTCCCCTGACTCCCTCGGGAGAGAAGAGAAGCTCTGCCGGAGGTGTGAGTTGAAGATCTCCCAGACAGGGGTCTCCGCCAGACTCTCCTAGCACACCCTCACTATACGTTTGGGTCTACTAGGTCTATCCAGCATCTTCCCCCGCCATTGGACCCAACTCACCACCAGGTGGTGATCAGTTGACAGCTCAGCTCCACTCTTCACCCGAGTGTCCAAAACATGTGGACGCAGATCTGAAGACACGATTACAAAATTGAACATCGAACTATGGCCTTGGGTGCTCTGGTGCCAGGTGCACTTATGAACACCCTTATGCTCGAACATGGTGTTTGTTATGGACAAACTGTGTTTAGTACAGAAATCCAATAATAGATCACCACTCGGATTACAATCAGGCAGGCGGTTCCTCCCAGTCACACACTTCCAGGCTACACTGTCATTGCCCACATGAGCATTAAAGTCCCCCAGCAGAATGATGGCGTCCCCAGACCCTCTCTAAGGCCTCCAAGAAGGCCGGATACTCTGAACTGTTGTTCAGCGCAAAAAATCGTCAGAGCCCGTCCCCTGACACGAAGTTGAAAGGAGGCAACCCTCTCATCCACCGGGGTAAACTCCAATGCACTGAGCCGGGGGGCTATTAGTAGCCCCTCCCCTACCCAGTGCCTCTCCCCATGGGCAACTCCCAGAGTTTGGTTCCAGAGTCTGAGCCGTGCGTCAAGGTGAGCCCGACTATATCTAGTCGATATCTCTCTACCCCCCGCCCCAGCTCAGGGTCCTTCCCCATCAGAGAGGTTACATTCCATGTACCAAGAGCCAGTTTCAGTAGCCAACAATCGGTCTGTTGAGGCCCCTGCCTTCGACTGCCACCCGATCTACATTGGTGATGAGCCCACAGGAGGGCGGACCCATGTTATGGTTTCGGGCTATGCCCGCCCGGTCCCCATGGGTGGGGGCCCGGCCACCAGGCTCTCGCCCTTGGCCTCCCACTTTAGGCCTGGCTCCAGGGCAAGGCCCTGGTTTCCCCAATCCGGGCAGGGTAATATACTCCTTGATCTTAACCCTCATATGGAAGACATATATAGGGACCTATATAAGTTAAGTAAAAATGTTCCGCCAAGCCTGCCAACAAATTATGTATGTTTTCCAAAAAATTATGCTTTGTGTTCCCTGCCCCACCCCCCCACCCCCCAAACCTTCATCAGCCAAGGGCAAAAGGACTTTTGGATGTTTATAGCGCAATTGAATTTAGTGCAGATGCAGAGTGTAACACAGACGTGTCTGCGCATTTCAGCCCCAGCCGACATGCTGACACACCAGAGAGCTACAGTGGGTTTTTCCTCTTTACACTTGCGTGTAATCAGCAGACGCTTTTGTCCAAGACGATGTACGAGTCGCCACAGAAGTAAAGTGGCTCTTTAAGACGAGTAGAAAGACAACCCTGCTGTAGCCATGAATAGTTCTCTTTTGCTCATTTATTTTTTTTTTCCCTGAAGCATGAAAATGCTTCGTTTTTGTGCAACTTTTATGCTAGGTTAGTGTTTTTGTTTAATTTTAACAATCTGCTATAACGTGAAACAGACTTTTGAAGTGCTTGGTCAATTTGATCATATGCAGGATTTGGTGTATTTTTGTTTTGCTGTTAGCTTTGGACTATTTAAACCATGTCTGTCATGAGTGATGTATCGGGGAAAAAAACAAATGTGGGTTAACACAGTGACTAGTGGGTAGCTCTCCTGGCTCACACCTCCCGGGTTGCAGGTTCTAATGTCATCTGTCCTCCCCGCTGCGTTTGTCGTCTTGGGTCACCTGGGTTTGGTATCACTAAATTGCCTCTGACTGTGAGTATGTGCCCTGTCATCCTGGGTGTATGCAGTTCGTGACCATGACCGGCATGAGCAGTTAGAAGATGAGTAGAAAAGAAAGATCTTCTCCTAACAGCATTTAAGGCTGCTTTTATAACCCTCATTTCTATATAAGTTAAGTCAACCTCTCCAACCACTTATCCAGTACAGACTAGGCACAAGGAAAGGGTCTGTTTGTCAATATACTGTCAGCAGTGGTGGCAGGGATTTCAGATGATTTTCCAAAGCTCCTAGAAGAAGGAGTTTATATGATCGTTGGCTGGACTGTTCTGTGTGAAGTCACTCTTAGGGGGTGAATTGTGTATGTAGGGTTGGGTGGAGGTGTTCACGGTCACACTGGGACTTCTCCCTCTGAATGAGAAGCCATTTGCTTGAATGAATCATTTACTGCCTCATTTGATAGTTCTGTTCACAGACATCCCTTTGTGGTGATGATGATTTTCAACCTGTGCTGAAAATAGTAGCCGGTATCTTGAGATTCTGTTCAGTCTGTATTCATTGCACTTGCTCTAGGCTCTACCTGTTGTGGCTGTTTCATTATGCCAGTGAAGTCATTAGATTTGCATGAGTCATTAGGCTGCCTCCCTGGCTCTGATTACAAGCTGTTCACACGAGAGTAGAAAAAAACTGTCTTCATGTGAAGTTGAAGGTTTCAAATCCAAAGGGAAAATAAAATCATCAGTCACCAGCTGTCTCACTAATACGGGCCCACTGACCAAAACTGTATCACGGGGAATGTGGTCTTCCCACAGTACAGCTGAGCTCAGCTGGTCTTCCCAGCACAGAACCCAGCCAGAATATTGTTTTGTTTATTTTCAGGCCCTCAACAAATCAAAGAAATTGAACATACTCCTGAAATTTTTAGAAGGGTATCTCCACAAAGAAGTTTTGCCTTGTTAACTGAAGTGTAATTTTCACTGTTCTTCTCTGTGTTTATCAGGTTCCCAAAGCTAGTGAGAATTTCATCAAGCTCTGCAAGAAAGGCTACTATGATGAGACGATCTTCCATAGATCCATACGCAACTTCATGGTAAGTAGCCAGTTGTGGGAGATGTAATATGCAGTGATTTAAATGGGCCCGCAATAAGTTTCTATGAGATGATTTAGCTTCTTTAGCAAACCATATACGTCCCTCACATGTGTGAGGGGAACGCTGGCAGTGTGTCTTGGTGGCCAGGCGGTATATGATTTATTCATTGCGCTGCACAGCTAATTTCCTGAGTGCCGATTTCCTGGACGGTATCGTTCACACGCGAGTTACTTGCTCCTCCTGCCAAAGCCCGATCCTATGAATCTGGCCGAGTTCAGCAGCTTGCTAAAGTGTTTTCTGCAAGTTCTTTATCAAATCATCGCAAACGTCGCCTCGATGAATCTCCTTCACCGCTTGCAGGATGACTATTAACTTGGCCAGCAGCCGGCGGTGCCTAATTAGTGCCTACCAGGTGCTGCATCCTGGATTCCTCACTTCATGGTGGCAGGACGTGGCACTGGGGGGGCCGTTCTGCCAGCCGATGACAACTGGCCTCATGCTGCTCTGCCTAGGCGAGCCCTGTGTGCCCCTGGCTCCCATCTCCCTTCAGGGCTGGCACACCTTTGTCTTTGGTGTCCAGCAGATGTTTTCAATAGGGGCATGTTTCACTGTAGTGCTCCCCTCACCTTGTACCACGCTCTCAAATCAGAAGTGATCAGGTGGCTTATAAAAAGCCACTTCAACGGGCATGCTGGGTGCAGTGCTTTGCGGTGTTTTGGAGATGTTACATACTATCTGGGAAACTGCTGCTCGCTTTACTCATCCAATTGCTTATTAATTTGTTCATCTCCAGTCATCAGATGCTTTTATTTTAATATGATAGGAGTTATGAAGTGATGAGCACTGGCACGAGTTTGTGAAATAATGCACTCATTAAGGTAGATATGAGTGACAATTACCTGCTGCGGGGGGGGGGACACACTGTGTTTAAAGGCCAGCAAGGGAATTTGTGCTTTTGTTTTCCAGATTCAAGGGGGGGACCCTACAGGAACAGGGACAGGTAAGATTAAATCATATTTGTATAAACATTACCTCAAGAATTCATTTGGAGTAGTGGAGGGAAAACAGTGCCTTTATTAAGTTTCTCTCCTGATGGCTTATAAACATCTAACTGAAGCTGCCAGTCTGTGTGCTGGCAGTACCGTTTATGAGTCTTTCAATGGGCACATATTTGAACGGTTTGGGGCATATTTTGTTTTTAAAATTTAACTTTTTTAGCTTTGAGCTGATTTCATGCCAACATTGTTGGAAGGGAGAGGCACTTCTGGAATAAAAAAATAAGGTGTTCATGTGCTGTCTAAAAATAGCTGCCTCTTTATTACATGTATATAATGCAGGTGCAGGTAGTCACTGTCTGTGTGCAGAGGGGAGCTGGCAGGTTTCACCTCTTATGTCATAGCTTTCATTGTAAAGTATTTGTATTGCTGCAGTTTGGCCTGGTGGGGCCGGTGCTGTCTTAGCCTTATGTGAGGGACAGACGTGTTGGTGAGCACGCAGCGCTCGTCTCTGTCATCCTCTATGCCAGCCCCCCCCCCACCTGCATCCTCCAGTGGCAACATGTACTGCTGCCATCGCAGATTACACACCCCCCCCCCCACCTCCCCAGCCTACCACTGAGAGGATAGCGTGAGTGAGAGAACGTCGGCAGTGGAGGAGTAGAGGAGATGGCGTCACTGTCAGCACTGCAGACGTGCGCGCCTTAGCACTCTGAGACTGGGGGTGGCGTCTCTCATCCTCTCATCCTGTGTGGGCCTCATAGCTGTCAGGCAGCAGGAGAGCACCTGCCCAATGCAGAACTTACAAGATGCCAAAGTGTTACGTTTTTTTTTTTTTTTTACCAACATGTTCTGCTCATGCTAAGTAGGTGAAATAAAACAGGTGGAGGTGGATTTATTCACAAACTTAGCCCAGGTTAAAAGTAAGATGATAAGCAGTATCCACTTAATTGTTTAGGGTGTATCTCCTGCAGCCAATGTTTAAACAGTTATACGATTTGGCAGCATGTGTCTCCTGAATCAATTAGTTTTACTGTACAGAAAGGTATAGAAATCTGTGGAGGAAATTCCAGGGATGCTGATAAGATGAATGGATGAGAGTGTCAGGTCTGCTGACACAGCCAAAGGGGCATGAGCAGGGTCACACGCCCTGCAGTACCTCGCCTCCTCATCCAGGAAAATGAGGCGCGATGAGTGGAGTCTGAGTCTCTCCCCCCAGTGCAGAGGAGGTCGGCATCTGCATAGTGCCCAAGGTCTGTCTTTCTATAATGCTTGGAGGAAGAAAACAATATATATAGACACATGCACAGTGAACATGTTCATATCTTTATGGGGACTCTCCATTCATTTTTGTGGGCATAACCCTAATCCCAACCATGATAATCTTAACCCTACCCAGCCAACCTGAACCATGAGTAACCAAATGAAACACAAGACTTGCCGTTTTTAGTTTTTTGATTGTGTTCACAAATTTTTATAAAATTGAGGTTATCCTTGTGGGGACCAAAAAAATGTCCACAAAGGGTAAAAAGTTACAGGCTGTTATCACATTGTGGGGAAATCTGGTCCCCACAATGTAATAATTACAAAAATGCAAGCACACACATGCACTGGCCACTTTACAGGTACACTTTCATAGTACTGGGTTGGACCCTCTTTTGCCTTAAGAACTACTTTAATTCCTTGTGGCAACGATTCAACAAGGTTCTTGAAACATTGCTCAAAGACTTTGGTCCTTATTGATATGATAGCATCACACAGTTGCTGCAAATTTCTTGGCTGCACCTTCATAATGCGAATCTCCTGTTCCACCATATCCCATAGGTGCTCTATTGGATTGAAATCTAGTAACTGGAGACCATTTAGGTACAGTGAACTAATTGTCATGTTCAAGAAACCAGTCTGAGATGATATGAGCTTTGTGATGTGGTACTTTATCCTGCTGGAAGTAGCCATTAGAGGCTGCATACACTGTGGTCATAAAGGGATGGACATGGTCAGCAACAATGCTCAGGTAGGCTGTGGCAGTTAAATGATGCTGAGTTGGCACTACGGGGCCCAATGTATGCCAAAAAAATCCCCCACACCATTACACCAGCAGCAGCAGCCTGAATTGTTATTATAAGGCAGGATGCATCCATGCTTTCATGTTGTTTACACCAAATTCTGACCCTGCCATCTAAATGTTGCAGCAGAAATAGAGGCTCATTTGATCAGTGTTTTCCCAATCTTCCATTGTACCATGTTGGTGAGCCCATGCCCACTGTGGCCTTGATTTCCTGTTCTTAGCTGACAGGGGTGGCACCTGGTGTGGTCTTGTGCTGCTGTACCCCATCTGATTCAAGGTTTGATGTGTTGTGTGTTCAGAGAAGCTCTTCTGCATACCTTGGTTGTAGTAAGTGCCTATTTGAGTTACTGTTGCCTTTCTATCAACTTGAATCAATCTGGACATTCTTCTCTGACCTCTGCCATCAACAAGGCATTTTCACCCTAAGACCTCTGCGCATTGGATGTTTTTTTTTTCTTTTTTAGCCCATTCTCCGTAAACCCTAGAGATGGTTGTGTGTGAAAATCCCTTTAGATCAGCAGTTTCTGAAATACTCATACCAGCCCATCTATCACCAACAACCACACCACATTCAAAGACACTTAAATCACCTTTCTTCCCCAATCTGCTGTTTTGACATGAACTGTATCGGAAGCTCCTGACCTCTATCTGCATGGCTTTATACAGAGTGCTGCTAACATATGCTTGGCTGCTTAGTTGCAGACACTTTGCTTGTTAAGATGATAACTCAAAAACCATTTGATGGACCTTTTTCAAACTTTGCAGAGGCACTGTGACAAACTGATAACATTTTGAGACATTTCGCCCCAAAATTGAAGCAACCCTTCGTAGTGAGAGCATCTCAAAAGGCCATCTCAGACATTTGATCTCGTTAGCCTAGCCTCTTTCAGACATACACTGCTACCCTGAACTTTTCTAGATATTACCCAGGGGATTTTATGTGTGAACGCAAATATCCAAATCAGTCGTACCGGACAGTAAACAGACTTTTCCCTACTAGCTCCCTAGTATGGAGTCCGGGTGATTTCCAATTAACCCCCAAGTGTGAATAGAGGAGGAAATTGTCCAGAGAATTCACTGCGAGTGAGTGGGCGTGTTGATGACGTTTCTCTTATGTGACTGGAGTGAAAATGTAAGAAATGGAAGAATACAAACATCCGCACAATCCTGTCGGTAAGGGCCGATGCTGAAATTGTCTGACAAATTTAAGAAATACCAAGAGACTCCGTTGTGTATGATCAATTTAGAAACCAGCTATGTGACCCTGGTGTAATCTGAAGGGGCAGGTGAATAGCAAACATCTTTGACGGGCTACAAACAAAGCACCTCGATTTCTGCAGCATACTTTTTGCATCATATCCTGCCTCCTGCATGCTCTACCCATGCACCACCCCTCGTCTAAACAAACTGGCATATTTCTAATAGGTGTGAATGCTTCTGACATGGACAATCTCTGGTTGTGTTAGGATTAGTCCCTGCCTGGCCAGCACATGTTGCTAATCACCCCTTGAATTCTTCATGTCTGTGACCCTCACCTGTATCTTGTTGTTCCTATCCCTTGTGTTTGATTGTAATTGGCCCACACCTGTCCCTTGTCTTATCCTCATTATCTTTGTATATATGTGTCTGCCCTTGCCCTTGTTCCTCAGTCGGTCATTGTTTGTTTGCTTCCTGTGTGTTCTCTGATGTGGATAGTCTGGCTGTAATTGTTATAGGAGTTTTGCTTGTGTTCCCTCTCCTTGCCCTCTTGTAGTTCCAGCCGATGTTTCAACTTGTGTAGCCTGCCTGCCTTTGTTTTGACCCTCTATTTATTATTACTCTATTTACTCTTTGATTTTTTTTTTTATGGTATTACCATTTTACAAAAAACATTATATGGATGAAAATCTACTTCTGACCAGATCTCACATCACCCCAAAATTGGAACTGCAACAACAGAAGGTAGCCAAGGGTTAATACAGAGGTCTGTAATTCTAACGCCCGATTTCATGCTATACGTTTCCGCGTGCGCTTTGAGTTGCAGATGAGTGGACGTGATTCACGTGATACTCAACGTCACTAGAGGCGGGTGGCAGTCGGTCTGCATGTTGCCCAGATTTTTATGTCTAGCGGAAACCTTCCACATTGACTGCGCATGTGCCAGATAATTGACTAGGTATACCCAGTAGGTGACATGTATGTAAACTGTCCTTTCAAATTGTTCAGCTCAAAACAATAAATACAAATAGCCCTGGAAACCACTTCTCATCTATATTTGTTCAAGATTAATGCTATATTAATACGGAGCCTCTTAGAGGTCAGGGTGAGAAAATGTTTTTGTAACAGTTTTACGTTACTAATAATAACTACTGTTTCCGTTTAAAGCACAACACATAGAATTAATCGACTCATACGTATAAACTTAAACGATAGACATGTCCAGTTAAGATTGCTTTAAGCATTAAACTATAGGGGACAATGCACACCACGTAACTTGCATATGTGTTTTTATACATATTTATTAATAATGGCATTGTGTCAGTTCACCAGTAACTGTAAACAAGACAGCTGGGCTATTGAACGTGAAGTGCACACACAAACATTACTTAGGTTTATCCTTCTGGTCACGTTGCAGCAAATAGCAAGTGGGCAAATGTAGTGGGATCACAAAAATATTTCAATATTTTCCCACCCTGACGTATTAGGGGCTCTGTATATTCCACATATGTCTTACTTATTATTGATTTCTACCCAAAAATCATATTTTATCTCAAGAATTGAAGAGTACTTGCAGTGAGAAATGTGATCGGGCAGAGGTAAATATTAAACATATTTACTGTACAAATTGTGTGTGGGATAAAGCCGACATCAGTTAAGTAGTTTTACAAAATGTATTGTGGTGTACAAAATTTTATAGTTTTAAAAACCCGAGAACACTTCAAATTTGCTTTTATAAACCGTATCTCATCCTGCTTTGCGTAAGCTTCATTCAGACATCTGCCCTCTGCTGGTCTGGAGGATTATCATTGCAATACGCATGCACCGACCGCGACCATTAGCATCTACAGTATGAACACAGCTGCCGCGCAGATGACTTGTGTGTTACAATTCTTACTGTGATGTCATAGAAAGTGTTGGTCATGGTGCAAATGAGAAATAACCATAATATAAAAATATAGACATTTAAATAATATAAAAGACATATATTATGACTTGGACATTTAAGCCACACACGAAAAAATACAGGTAACCACCAGATTGGTTGGAACAGATTAGGCAAATTGACATGTAATTGGAATTTGCAATAAATTAATAGGTGTAGTTTCAGAGTTACAGGTCACAACCCGGACTCTGAGCATTTGGGTAAAAACACATTTCTTAGCTTTTACATTTCCATGTGGTCCATCCAGTACTCCTAGAAATTGTGCAGGTTGGTGAGAGTGGGACCAGTAAGGATTAGAGCAGGTGACGGGGCTGTAAGGGGGAATACAGTGCCGTTGCTCTGATAGCCCCCCTTTCTAGTTTATTACAGTGATCCCTCCTCGATCGCGGGGGTTGCTTTCCAGAACCCCCCATGAAAGGTGAAAATCCGCCAAGCGTATGTTAGCAGCACTCTGTATAAAGCCATGCAGATAGAGGTCAGGAGCTTCCGATACTGTTCACATCAAAACACTGCAGTCATGCGCCATTTGCATTCTGGTAATGTTTACATTCTCAGCTGATTTCGGTTGGTGAAATCAACAGGGCAAACCAACTGAAGAAGCATGTACCAGAAATCCGCGAACCAGCAAAAAATCCGCGGTATATATTTAGATATGCTTACATATAAAATCTGCAAAACTGAAGCCGTGAATGTCGAAGCGCGATATAGCGAGGGATTACTGTATAGTGTTATTATTGTAGTTGCTTAGCAGGTAATCTTTTTATGATCATACTCTGCCTCGTTGGTTGCTGCCTAGCGGTACATGAGCATGGCACACCTCAGCCTGTTCTGCAGGGGGCCCCAGTGGCCTGGGCGCCGCCCTCTCTCAGTGTGACTCGCAGCCCCCCTGCCTCCCTGGCATCTGCTGCTATCTGTGCCGGTGACGGGCAGGGCGAAGGACGTCCTCCAGCAGCTTCTGGGGCCCTCACTCCACTCAGCTCCTTTTTCTTTCTTTTCGTTCGCATTCTCCCTTTTCTTCCAGGCAGCAAGCTGCCCCCCTCTTATTTGTCCCCCCCCCCCAGTGATTCGGCAGATACTGCAGTCTGAAATGTCCCATTCTCTTTTAAATGATGCCAAAGACCATGTATTCATAGTTTTCTTAAGTGACATTTGGAATTTTGTCACATAACTTTTGAAATGTTTTTATTTAAGGCTCTTTCTGTAATGTTTTTTGTCGTTTTAGTCAACAATATTTTGATATAAACAGCTGATTTGATTATACAATTGCAATCTTTAGCTTTTATATCTATGAATTGCAAATTAAATGATTCGCTGTGACCCTGAATAGGATAAGCGATTATCGAACATGAATGGATGGATGGATGGAAATTAATTTATTAGCTGGGCCAGCATTTTATCCCCAAAGACTGAATGTTCTGTAATGTTCTCGTCACAAGTAGCTCTAGCTGATATATTCTCAGTAATGTATCGCTCTAAGTGTTTTTGTTGTGGTTATGGAATCGGGTTCACTTTCTAGTCGTCTGAACGGTTTAGATTGCTTGAACCAAAGTGCCTGATGGGAAGGTATATGTAGATGTCAGTAATGTGCTGTTAGGTACATAAGCATGAGCTGTGGCTTGTTTGCTGGCGCCCTGTCCTTTCTGTCTCCTCCTGAGCTGGATTTGTTTTAATCAGCTTTGCTTAAGGGATGCTGTGAGCCTACTGAAAAGGGGAGTGTGTATGGGGGTACATAGGGGGGTGTGTGAGGACTACGGCAGAGCCGCTGGATCAGCTCTGTGATACGGAAAGGTATGTGAGGGCTACAGAAGGGCCGCTGGATCAGCGCTGTGAATACGGAAAGGTGTGTGTGGGGGGGGTTATGTAAGGGGGTGTGTGAGGGCTACGGCAGGGCTGCTGGATCAGCACTGTGATACAGAAAGGTGTGTAAGGGAGTGTGTGTGTGAGGGCTACGGCAGATCCGCTGTATCAGCACTGTGATACAAAAAGGTGTGTGAGGGGGTGTGTAAGGGGGTGTGTGAGGGCTACGGCAGGGCCACTGGATCAGCACTGCAACACAGAAAGGAGTGTGTGTGAGGGGGTATGTAAGGGGGTGTGCGG
>JAAGVU020000040.1:34360339-34370498 GCA_011763525.2 Mormyrus iriodes
CAGGCAACTTAGCTCCTGGGATCATTGGAACACGCAAACCCCTCCACCACGATAAGGTGTCGGCTCCAGGAGAGGGAGGGAGGGAGGGTGTGTGTGTGTGTGTGTGTGTGTGTGTGTGTGTGTGTGTGTGTGTGTGTACACATACCACGATAAGGTGTCGGCTCCAGGAGAGGGGGGGGGTGTGTGTATATATATATCAGTTAAGCCACTAAAGGTATTTTACTAGGACAAAAGTGTTATAAAAGTAGTAAAGCTTGTAAATCTATTTTGGCGGTATTGGTGTCTTGCTCAGTTTGTCTAGAAACTTCGTCGACCGTAATTAGATATTTGACGTTAGCTAGTCTAGCTGTCTAGAGACAGTTTGTAAATGTTACTGTTGAAATTTAATCGCTGGATATCTTAGTGAAACTACTAAGCGTCTCCGCATGAATGCTGGGATTTCCCGGGAAACCTTTCCTAGCACGTGTCGCTTCTATCCAGGTCAGTCCTGCATGAGCAGATGTACAGGAGAAACTTCTTACAACTATTAAAATATTCAGCAGTTCCACAGAATCCAATATGTGCTCCAAGTCTTACCCTAAATGAAAGATACATTCACCTTTTCCATTATTTATCCCCACGCGTTGGCTTTGTGCCACAGAGGGAGTGATGCAGCCTGGCTCGGGCTAACCTTCTGATAGGATGGTGCTGCCCAGCAAAGCAGCCTCTCGTTTGCATAGCATCCCAGCCGAAGGAGGTGTGTGCCTCTCACCATATCTTCATTATTGATGTCGTGATCATGAAAGTGGCCGGGAATCCTTGGTTTTCTAAGGGCTGCTTTCTGAGTATAGTTTCCTGGACTCATTGTCTCTCAGGCACAGTGTCAGATCGCTGACCAGCAACGGCAGAGACGATTACTGCCCAATCTTCCCCATCGCTTTTTCCTAATTGTTTCTGCTGGGTGACGTGTCAGACAAAGGAAAGCTTGAACCTGACGTGCCAGATAGGCTACATTTGGCTATTCAGATCATTCTTAATGAAATTTAGACTCCCATTCTAGTTGCTGGCAATGGGGTTCAATGCTTTTTGCCGAAAAATTAGCACAACATGAGGTTTGTTGCCACATCACTGTATCAGTTATTTCAGACCAGAGCAGGGTAATGAATGGGCTCAGGGACTCTCATGCAGCTCCTTTGGTATTTGCTGCGGATGGGGAAACTGGCAGTGTGGGCTAACAGAAGGCCCAGCTTGCACTGCTGTCACTTGCTATCAGTTTTTATGGCTGTGATGCCGGAAAATGGCTCAATAGGCAGTAGAGGTTATGCCGCCTACGGATGGTGCCCCTCGGAATAGATCTCGGTAGGCTCTACATGCCAAACAGAAAGGCACGCTGGCTTTTAGCATTGTGAACATCCAGGCAGGTTTGATTCTGGGGCCTCACTCAAAAGCTCACTTTGCTGCATCCTTATCAGGTATTTCATTGCTTGAGGTGAAGAAACTGGTGAAATTACTGGTCAACTACTTTTACATAAGAGGAATTTACTTTGGACTATCATGCGAAATATGCATGGACAATCAATATAATCAATTTCATCCACGAAATAAGATCATGTGCATAGTGCAAGTAGTGTAGCAACAGGTTTGTTATATGGGTTGGGGGCTGAATATACTTGGTGTAATGCAGCCGTAGGTGTTTAGAAGGGCAGGGGGAGGGGCACTGACAAAATCTTTGGCTGTTGATGAGGCCTACTGCTATAGGGAAAATACTGCTCTATAGGCATTCAGTTCTGGTCTCGATCGACCTCAACCTCGTGTTTGGAAAAGTCGATGCCTAGAGTGGGAGGTGTCAGTTGCAATCTTGACACTCGCTTTGTGGTCCTGGAAGCGTGTAGGCCCTGAAATGATGGCAGACTGCAGCCAATCATCACACTGCAAATTATGCACTGCAGTTTGCATTTGTCCCTGTCAGCGTCAGCAGCCATCCAGACGGTGATGGAAGAGGTGAGGATGAACTCGATGGTGACGGAGTGGAAGTACACCATCACTGTCTTTGGCAGATTGAATTTCTTCACCTGCCGCAAGAAATACATTCTCTCCTAGGCTTTCTGGGTGAAGGAACTGATGTTTAGCTCCCACTGAAGACCTTGGGAGATTTCAGTGCCAAGGAAGCGGAAAGACTCCACGATGCTAACTCGGGAGTCAGAATAATGGGGACCAGAAGTGCTGAGCTGCTCCTGAAGTCCACAACCATCTCCACTGTCTTAAGAGCGTTGGACACAAGATTGTGCTGACCACACCAGGATATCAGATGGTCAATTCATCAGAGATGAGTCCAATAGAGGTGGTATCATCTGCAAACTTCAGGAGTTCGACAGAGTGGTGACTGGAGGTGCAGCTGTTCATGTACAGGGGGAAGACAGTGCTGATGGCCAGACAGTCGTTGGTGTGCTGTCACAGCTTCACATGCTGTTAGAACAATAGTCTGTGATCCACCAGCAGGTGGATTCAGGAACATTCAGCTAGGAGAGCATGTCATTGTATCAGATGATGGTGTTGAATGCAGAACTAAAATCCACAAATAGCACTTTGGTGTAGGTTCCAGCAGAGTCTGCTGGTTGGACGATAATGTGGATGGTCATGTTTATTGCATCATTCACAGACCTGTTGGTTCTGTAGGCAAACTGCAAGGGGTTCAAGAGTGGGTCAGTGACGGACTAGATGTGGGGCAGTACAAGTCACTCAAAAGACTTCATAGCTTCAGATTTGAGGGCAACAAGTATGTAGTTCAATTTTCTGTTAGGACTTCCCGTCTAGCCGCTAGATCTAAATGTAGTCAGACGATCATGGCTAGCTATCTGGTTAGCAGAACATTCTGCTTCAGCATCTTTTAAATAAATAACGCATTTATATAATATTTACTGTAGTATTGATTTGTGGTCAATAGGGGGCCCACGTAACTGTGTGGCTTGAATGGTGGTAAACACTGCTGCTGTGAAGAGGAGCTTCTGTGTGTCTCTTTGTCACTGCGTATAATTGTAAACAGCTGGTTTGCTTTGAGCTGACTGTCATGTGGTTCCAGCTGACCCTGGGTGGCTGTGTGTCCACTTGATCCATTTTGCTGAACACTTCATGGACTATGGGGGCTCTATGGGGGCAGAATGTTCCAGTGTGGTTGCCACGCCAGTCGGCTGGGTGGACTTCTGTCGGATATCTACTCTGTGTCTGTATGATGATGAAAAAGGTGAGAAATGTACAGCATTACCAATGAGGTTCTATACTTATTAACAAATAACATTTATGTTTAGTTTACTGGACTTAAAAAATAACAAAAACCACAAACATTTGGAATCCAGACCCAAGACCGTGTCTTGTCAACAATGCAACATGGAAAAATGTAATGAATGGTGAAATTCTTCACCCTGAAATGACAGTGAGACTTCATAAGGTGTGATCAGGTTGGGCCTCAGTAGCCTCAGTACTCAGAGCCCACAGCCTTCCATCTTTCAGGAAATGTTTATTTTTAGCACCTAATTTGAAGCTGAGTCACTAGACCAAGGCACCTTCCTATCCAAGCAATGTCAAATTATGCACCTAACGTTTGAGTATCACAGAGCCCTGGCACACTTTACTTCTTCTGAAGACTGGAGTTGTGCTCTTGTGACAGTGAGTCACCGCTGTGGTGTTTATGAATGGCAGAGGCTCTGGCTGGGTGCAGGCCGGTTTCTTCAACAGAGCCACGTGGGAGCGTGAGAGAGTGAGATCGCTTAAGCGAAGATGACAGGCTTTCAGGCCCGATTATGCCTCCAATGGGGACTGAGCCAGTCTGTGAGGGTTTGTGTCTCAGATGCCAGCAAGAATCTGCATCAACAGCAGATCAGATGTGCCCTCTAAGGAAGCCCCAGATGAACAGTCTGATGGGGTGACAGCTAGCTCATTCTACAGGCTAATGTGTGTCTTCGCAGTGCATCTGTACCCTCACTATACGCTGAGTCTCCCTTCCCTGAACCCTCTGATCAGAGAGCTGAACAAGCTGTCTTGACTTGTGCCCATTTGTCTTGTTTTGTGTTGATCAGTATTGTCTTTTCTGGTGTGGAATAATGGCAAGTTAAGCCCAATAACTCCCTGGATATTCATAGCTTGTGAAACATGCATGTTTACAGTTCTCTGTCACCTCATGCTTCTGCTGGTGCTTGATGATGATCTGGAGATCTTGGATCCACCTTTTCAGGAAATGAGCAGAGCAGCACATCCTAGTGCTCTGTACAGTCATCCGTGTCTCACGTCCTCATCCCTGGTCACCTTTTCCTCCCAGCCTGGTCTGTTCTGTTCCAGCTGAAGGGGAAGCCAAACTTTTGAGGGCTATACTGCCAGGCAAAGGCATAACACTGGAACCACACATTTGATCAAAATTGAATTATGACTGAAATCAGGTCTCTCAGGCTCTGTTTTATCTCGAGAAAATATTTTAGCCCAGCTATGCTCGATTTTGAAGAAAACACGATCATTTTCCTACTTGCTGCACATACAGGTGGACAGTCAAATAAATCAGAAGCCCCTTTTCTCAGTTTTATTGTCAGTATATTTACTTTTTTGTGTTTGTAGGGCAGTTCAGTGTGTGTATTTTCATTGTGACACTATTCGATTTGCTTAATATCAGGTCTAATTAGTTCCATTAATGACTTGGATTGGATGTCCAGGAATCGGAGTGAAGACCTGTAATCTGTCCCATTAGCTCCTTCTCAACCTCAAAGACAGCAGAGTATCAGGCAGCTTCTGTGCAGTTGAACTTGACTGTGATCCCTGGTGAGAATGGTGAGCATGCAATTTCTCATGCTGCAGAGCTGGTCACTGCCTCGCTAGCAGCCATGCCAAGAATAGGAGTGACTGCTACAGTGACCAGAATCAATGCCTTGCTCCTGGCCAGCCTGATCCTGCAAGGTGGGGGGTGCACTGACCAAAACAGCTGTTCGGGAGGGGGGAGGGGGGTCCATGAAGTAAAGCCAGGCATTGTTACTCAGTCCAAATATGGAGATCTGAGCCCTCTCATACTACTGAACTTTCAAAGAATATACCTCTCTAGGTAACTCCACATGGAAAAGCTGCTGAAAAGGCAGGCACGGTGAATGACTGCTGATGGATTATTAATACCAGCTCTCAGACAGCTGAAGGGATAGTGTTGGTAAAAAGGCCATTGGCTGAAAGGTTGGAATTAAATGGAGCGACAGGCAGTAAGTACAATCTTCACACATAAACATTTAAAAATCCAGCTAGATGTGAAACAAGGATGAAGACGATCACCCTCCAGACTCCTAGACTGAATATTTCATAAAAGGCCCTATTAAATCTAAATTGAAGGTTTAAAGAAAGCAAAGAATATTCTTTTATCCAAAAAAAAGCACTTTGAAAAAGTGTGAGTTTAACAGCCCAAGTGGTAAATAAACAGGTGTCTGATTGGATTCTGGGTGGCGTGCGAGCGTGCGGGCCTGCAGCCGCGTGGGCGCCCATGTGCTTTCACTCTCCTCCAAATAAACAAGCAGGCTAAATTTAGCATGAACAGCAACCCCAGAGCTGTAGTGTGGGTTCCTCTTAACAGAGGCCTTTCTCAATCCTCTCTTTTTTTATCCTTCTGGGTTCCCGCCCTGCTAGATTAGGATTTTAAGGAATAGCTGCAACACACACACTAATGGCTCTCATACATGCTTCCATGGCCTTCATCTACCAGCCCGGCCCAGCTAGCCTCTTAGAGGGCCGGTACGGCGGACAAGGTTAAAAGATGAGTTTACCTTGAGTTTGACGTGGATAAGGAATATGAGGATGGCAGAGAGAATCAGCTGTGGAGATAAAATGGCTCAGCAGTATAGACACGGATCAACACCTTTCCAACCAATTAGAACCTTCGATAGTGATGTCCCATCAGCTTCCCAGCCTCCATTGGTCAATAAACTTAACACACGCACACACCTAAAGAGGGTCATGTTAGAATCCATGTTATATTAGCACCAATATCTTAATCTTAATTCAAATGCACTTTTAAAAGTGAACAAGCAGCAGATGTAATGTGGGCCTTTTTTAGCCACCTATGAACTGACATGAGGCTCAGGGTCGTACGCTCCGTACATTGCTGTCACTGATGATCCTTAGCATGGCTGTGAGGGCAGCGGTATCCAGTGTTAGATTCCATGCATGTTTTTATGCGTACTCTGCTTACTAAATGATTAATCTTGTGAGTTCTTTTACTGCACAAGGAAAATAAATACTAACAAATGAATCATCCCATATTCCCAGCTACTTACGTTCTTTGTTATAGGTTTTCGCTTTTTCTAACTTTTTCTTGTGTTGTCAGACGTGGAGCGGCTCTTTGAAACAGTATGCTTCACACTGCAAAAATATGGAGGACTTGTGTCCATAGCAACAGGTGCTCTGCCTTGCCCGACAGAAAGCTGCATGAAGGGCTGTGATACGTTAGATCACTTGATGCTGAGTGTTGACGGTAATTTCCTGCTGTTTTCAGGGCATCATCCGATTTTTGTGCTGCAATACTATATGTGTATTTTAAATACCTGCATCGATTTACTTGCTTTGTGTGATGCAACTTTATAAATGTATTCAGAAGGTTTCTTTAGGTTTTGTAATTTGTTAGGATTAGTTGAGGGGTGGCATGGAGGCACAGCAGGTAGTAGGGTTGAGTCCCAGTTGAAGAACTACTTGCCTAAATCCTGGCACGGCCCTTTGTGTGCGCACTCTGCATGCCTGCCTTGTGTTGTGTAGGTTTCTCTCAGGTATTCTGCTTTCCCCCCCAGTCTAAAGGCATACAGCAGGTGAATAGTCTTTCTAAGTTTCTCAGTGTGTGAATGTGTATGTGCCCAGTGAAGGAGTGGCATCGCTATATATGCGTTATATCTTGTGAGAGAGCCCCCCCCCCCCCCACCCTCAACTCCATACTGGATAAGCAGTTTGCATGATCATACATAAACCTTCCTGTGCCTCTCTTATGATCTTCCTTCCTGTGAGCCACAGTCCTGTCCATCATTGCAATTTTACCAATTATCTGACTGAACAAGAAATGGGAACAAAGAGTCCAGATAGCTGCTAAACTGCTGAGGCTGTATTCAGGGCTGCTGCACTTCCTTTGAGCTCCTTTCGGTTTCGCTGTAACACAGAGAGCCTCACACTGACGCCATTTCTTCCCTTTGTGTTGTTCGCTGCCACAAATCAAGCTGACGCTCACGGCAGACACGCTGGCTAGTAGCCAGCCCCCCCAGTAAGCGTGCACGGACCAGATGTCAGTTATCCTGAAGCATTTTGCGGAGGGCTGATACTGTGAGGCTGCGAGGTCATGGTCAGGTGGCTCCCCCAGCCAGACAAAGTGTGGTCCCGACTTCCTGTGCAGTCAGACGATCCCAGTGGTGTTTTGTCTGACACCTCCAACCTCATTTCCTGCACGCCATCCCTCCTGAAATGGAGAGTTTAGCCCGCAAAGCTGTTTGCGATGACCAGGCTTTGCATTGTTCAGGGTTCATGGAAAATGATCCAACAAAGAGAGTAAGGGTGTGATTTGTATACATTTCTGTAGAATTGTATTCTATTCCTAAGATATCCTGTATCGCTTTGGTACAATCAAAGCAAAATGTCATGATGCTGTTGGTTTTTTGTTAAGTGTCATATATGTAAGAGTGAACTTAAATAGAACCTAGTTGTCATTTCTGAGGCGAACATCACCATGGTCACACAACATTGGCATTAAACAAATATCTTTTTGTTAACTTTTCTGAGATGCTAAAGATATTAATGGGTACATAATCTGTTCTTAGCTTCAGGAGTTAAGTGAAGTTCTCCTTTGTGATCTTAACTATCCCATTTAGGGTTTTTGTATTGGATACATTTTAAAACAAAACAAAAAAAAAACACATTTTTGATAGATACTGAATTAAACAGTTTATCAAGCACTTTTCACTTCTGAAGGGACTTAAAGGCTGAGTGATTGCAGTAGGAATTCAGAGACAGTTTAACGTGAACAGTCATTTTACAAATGTTTCCATGCATACGATAAATGAACTGATTCAAAAATGTGCACATTCTGATTGGCTGCTGACTCTGTACTTTAATGCCCGGCAGGTAACTACTTACATAATTAACTAGACTATTATAATCCACAGTGCTAGATTCAGTAAATATTCCATGAGTCATGAGCAGTGACCGCTGACTGGTCTGGTGCGCATATTCATAGGCTTAAGCTGAAGCTGATACCTGAACCATTCCTAACGGTTCCTCTATTGTCAGATTCCAGTGCTGGCAAGCGGCCTTCATCCAGACAGGCCTTGTTAGTCTCTGCCTTTCACTGCTGCCAGATATGCATTCCATAGAAGAGCAGCCATTTACTCATGTTGGCTTCAGTATCTGTTCATACCAGTCATGGAGAACACTGCATGCCTAAATCTGGACTATGAATGATCTAATTGTCAGGCATGGAAAAGTGTCCCCTCTCTCCACCTGTCAGTGGTATTACCTTCAGTTCGCTAATGGGATGGATTGGAATGTAATGAAGGCTGTGTCTGAACAGAGCCTGCTATCTTTGTATAGCTGATATTCGAGCAGGCTAATATTTTTCAGATCATCTTCTGGTATGGATACAAGTTCACAACAAAGTTATTACCCTGGTTCATTTCTAAATGTGTGCACCCCAAAACAGAGGTTAACACCAAGGCAAATTCAAACGTATGTTGTGATCAAAATGCAATTTTTATCACGGACATGGCAACATCTTTTATTTATTTTTTTAATCACAAACACAGGTTGACAATTCCTGCCCCAAAACACATTTGATACAGTTGTGGCTTTCAGTCTGACCATGGTAAGGACCACATTGTTTCAAACATAAGCCAGAAATGACTAAACAATCACTGACCTGGCTTTATGTCCTAACACAGGTCCTCGGCAAGCTGAGTGCAGAGAGGGTGAGCGTAACTGCTTTCTCATGGATGCTGTTCCTGAGCTGAAGGAAAAATTAAAATGTCTTTTCAGGGAGCAGCCATGATGGTGGAGATATATTTGTATTCAGTTTAGATTATAGTCTGTGTTAAGTGAAAACTATGATCAGGTGTCTAGACAACTTTAGTTGATTTATAGAACATAATGTTTTCCTTATTCTCTATAATATCAGCATGCAATTACTGTTTATTTCAATAATGTATGTTTTGGAAGGAAGCACTAAGCTTATTACTTGATTAGATTACTGTCTGGTGGCATTGTTAAGCAATGTAGCTCTCTGTACTTTTGTGGGAGGCCGTAAATTCCAAAATGTTCCCAAAATATGGCTGAAATGATGTGGGCATGTTGCTGGTTGGCTAGATTGTTGCCTGGCGATACAGTTGGCTGCAGCACTGACAAGCGCTGCCACATTGCCAGAGTGTTGCCAGAATGTTTTGGGAGTGTTATCCACTGCTGATTAGGCTGTGAATGTGGAGCTGTGACTCACTGCACTGGGGATGGGGGGGGGAGGGGGTCAGTACGACCCCCCCCCTCCGGCTGATGACATCATCTGCTGTAAATAGCAGCAGCACCAATGGAACTGTGAGATCACGCAGGCCCGTCTGGAGGTGTTTGGCTGTAAATCACAGGAGAGCCCAGCTGTGGAGCGGAGCGAGGAGCGGCAGAATCCCTGGCACAGTCCTTCACCATGCCAGAGACACTATTGTTGACAGCCTCTGCTGTTTATCTTTCTGCTCCATTGCCACAATAGTGCAGAGACCAGTAAACCCGTCCTGAGTCATACCTCTGCAGTAGTGCGGTGCGATGTCATTTACAGGGAAATGGCAATAGATCTTTATTTCTGTGTATCTATTCCCAGAGCAAAGGCTGAACAAGTATTTTATATTGTTATAACATACATGTTCACATGAATTTATTTGTAAGACCGCAAGGCATTTTACCATGATCGTACACTGGATTAGGATATGACTCACAGACCATTGACAGGATATGTAACAAGTGACTCACATTAAAAATTATAAATTGAAATCGTTTGCATGAAGCCATTAATACATAGTGAGCACCTGTGTAGTACCATATTTCTAATGTGCCTCTTACCTTGTACATCCCACCAGGCTGGTAGATAAATGACAATGGCCACCATTCATGACTTCAGACTTGACGTAATGTCAAACAGTGATTTTCTTGACAG
>JAAGVU020000040.1:34370598-34386416 GCA_011763525.2 Mormyrus iriodes
GCTGGTAGATAAATGACAATGGCCACCATTCATGACTTCAGACTTGACGTAATGTCAAACAGTGATTTTCTTGACAGTTTGGTTTGATCATATAGCTGCATGTGCATCATTTGCCTCTTCACTGGAGCAGCATGCAGCTCAGGGGCGCAGGGATCATGCCCACGTTTGGAAGGTCCTCTTGTCAGCAGAGTAATCATATCACTGTTGGGACCCTTCAGCCAGGCCCTTAACCCCAGCTGCCCAGGAATGCTGCCTAACCTTGTGCTCTGACAGCAAAACTTGCTTTTGCCTCTGTGTACATGCATATCTGTGTCTCTCATACGGAGCAAGATGGGAAATGTGAAGACTGACCGATTTCTATTACTGCTATTATATATGAGCTCTTAAAATGTGATGACTTACACCTTTGATTCAAAGAATGCTTCAGAATTGCTCTACACCACAGGAAGTAATTCATTAGTTACACAAAGGAGATGTGGGGTCATCTTCAGTAGGCACCCATCATCAACAAGGGGACAGAATAAGTGACAGCAGAGGTGCCCATTGTTCCAGCTCATCCTGTGATTGGCTGGATTTACAGGTTGGTGCTGATGCAGGTGGTAACAATGTGCGCTGCATGGCCTCTGCTATGTCTGCCCACACAAACAACCATCACAAGCTATTGTTAGCAAAGTTTGACAGTCCTCATGGTTTCACAAGCATCTGAAACACACGCTCCCTACGCTCTCTTCCTCTCTCTAAAGTGAATCATTCCTCCTATCTGTTCATAGCTCCTGTCACTGTCTTTTTGTGCAGCACCACTGATTACTTGCCAGTTTTCCCAAAATTAACAGCATGCTACAAAAACAGGATTTGGAACAAGCTTATCTTTATAGTATTGAATGGGATTTTAAAGTTGTATTGTGGACACATAGTATTCTAACTGTCTCCCACATACAGGCACATGGAGCAGGCGTGCTATGAAGCTGCTGCTATCTTGGGTAAGCATTGATTCCTGCCCAATACAGGAGTGGTGCTCATGTGACTGTTTATTTTAAGGTGGCACAGTATCTCATGTTGTCCTGAATCTGATGCCTGAGCTTGCTATGGCTTAGATGTGCTATTCTGCCTGCAATGGATCCACTCTCAGTTACACTAGAATGAAAGCAACATTTAAAATATTTTGCTTACTGTACATGTAAAATTAAATCTGAGGTATGTTCATCCTGCACAATTTTCTCAAGATGTTTCTAACATGATATAGAGCCATAAGGTACTATCTGCTCTATGAATATGGAGACCTGTTTTCCTTAGTGCTGTTTATTTACGTCATATTACAGCTGAACAAACACCCAGGGAAAAATTACATTTACCTGTACTTACAGGAGCTTATGAGGATGGCGGGGAAAGGCAGGTGAATGGTTTATCAGGAGAAATATACTAATGCTTCTCTTTCAGCGATGGTGTGAACGGCTCAAATCAAATGTTCAGAGAGAGAGAATAAAATTTGATGTCTAGAACAATGTTTAATTTCAGTTCCCTGAGAGAGGTTACTGTCAAACGATGGCCTAAGGAAGCTGAAAAAATACTGTAAAATGTTTTTGTCTGGTAGTTTCTTTTGCACCATAACACCCCCCATACACCATTAACAGCATGTCTGTCAGAGTCGGTGCCTGTCCGTCCTTGTCCTATGCGTTCAGTCTCCGTTTGGCCAGCAGGTATTGCTGGTCAACTTGTTCCCTCTGTCCCTAGTGTGTTTCCCCTACTCCCTGGACCACCACATAGCTCAATGGGCTGAGTGTGTGGTATAGAGACTGTAGCCTTGCAGTGATGGGTTTCAGGCTGGCCTCACTAGTTGTTTATATTTATTGATTTTCTGTTTTTCCTGGTGTTTGTTGTTAGTTACCTTTATTTTCCTGTTAAGCTGTACTCTGCTTGTGTTCAGTTTGCCCCTGTTTGTACTTTTGTGTCATGTTATTATCCCAGTGTTGTATTCCTGTGTTAAGCTACAATTCCCTAGTTTATAATGTTTAAGTTCCCCAGTGTCTTGGCTGTGTTGTTAATTTGTTTCATCTGTTGCTTGCTTGTTGCCCTGTGCCTCTGCTGATTGGTTGATTGGTTATGTTCTATACCTGGCACCTCGTTAGCCCACTTGTCTTTGTGTATTGTATAAGTGCCTGACATTATGCTTGTGTTCATGTTGCTGTGTGTATGTTATGCTGCTTGGTTTCTCTAGTCCTGCTCCTTTGTTGTGTTAAGCTATGGTTTCTTTAGTTTGTTAATCCTTGTTTTTCCTGTTTTTGTTTTACCTCCTTGTGATCCCTTTATTTTGTGGCTTTCCTGGTTGTGTTGAGTTTTCTTAATAAACCCCTTTTTGTCTCTGAGCCATCAGTGGAATGTCCACCTTTTTTCCCCACCTGTGCTATGCCACACTGTGACAATGTCTTAATCGCCTGAACCAGTGGAACATCATTATACACCAAGAACACCATGGTCCTAAGGACGCACGAAGTTACTTACATTCTCACCTCAGGATGTTCAATACAGCTTTGTCAAAAATGTGGTCTCACAAATTTAAACAGCTATTAGTTCAGCACTACCTTGGAACCTTTTTGTAAAGACTGTTGCGTTGTTTGCATGTTTGGGAGGAGGTTTTAGTTTGTAACAATGTCGGATACATGCCAAAACAATGTATCCTGATGAAGGGTACAACCATAGTAACCTTCTTGCAGATGCAACATTTAGGTTGCAGTTTGTCCGGCATGTTACTGTAATGTTTTGTGCAGCAAGAGCTAATTTTGGCATGTAAAAAATAAACTGAATGCTTATGTGTTCCACTTTTAAAAGTTCGTCTAACTGAAATTTGCCCAACCGGGAATCTAATAATAGACATAATTTATACAAAATGCATATTGTTCAAGGTCTGATGTTAGGTTCTCTCTGCTGGTGTTCCTTGGCCAATCAGAATGCAGCAAAGGTATCACATCCAAATGTAATGGTGACAAAGGTGATATTCCGTCTGTCATGAGGACAGCTCTGTCCCCATACCCTAGCAGGGTGGCAGTGTTGATCAGAGTCTACTGTAGCAGCTATTCCAGTCTATAACTTATATCTTATGCACCAACACTTCAGAGGGCCGATTTGACTCATTATGGTTCTATTTTTCTTTGGCCCTGTAAGACCGTCCCCTTCAGTCTGCCGTATGATGTGACTAGTGCTCAGGAGCGGGATGCTGTGAGAGCATGTCCCACCATCTGGACACTGGCTTTTGTTTAGCCACCTCGCTGCTCGCTAATCACGTGAACTGCAAGGGAGCAACAGTTAGCATATGCACAGCACAAACTAACCATGTTGATGACCGTGATTTTGGGGGAAATTAGCTCTCAGAATCAAGCTCTTTGAGGAATTCTGTTCCCATTTAATGCTCAGCTTATGCTTATTATTTGTGCAAACTGGCGGTGAAAACTTTCAGGGAAAGTATCTGCATTTTTAACAAGATTTAATTTCTTCTCCTCTTTTGTTCACTGTGTATCATCAAGTGCTCTATCTACACTGTTATTCACTTATCTTACTATTTCACATGTGCGTGTAATGCAGTTAGGAATACGATAGGTACTAGGTATTACCTAACAGGGTTAGGTATTAAACTGTTATAACAAGCACCTTGGCATAAGGATAGAAAACTAATTGATGGGAACTGACTGCCCTGAACTTATTGACTGTAACTTAGCACTTCAGCACTGAACACTTAAGGTCATTGGCACACAAAGTTTGGGAGCCAATGTGAACAGGAGCACATAGCAGAGTGATTATGGATATTATGGCCAAACTGCAGGCATTGTTTGCTGGGCTTTATTGGGCTTTAATGAATCAGCTGGAGGTTTCTGACAGCACTTAAACTATGCTTTTAAATATAGAGATGGATGAAATGTAAAATCATCTATTGAAAAAACACAATATTATGCTGCATGGTACATTGGTTACCTGATAAAGGTCAATAAATAAAGCCTAGTTGGGCCATGCAGAAGTGTGTGTGCCTGTGCAAACAGTGTAGAGGGTTCAGACAAGGTGAAAACCAATAGGATTTACACACACTCTGGGCCGTGTGTGTCTGTGTTTGTATATATGTATGTATGTATGTATGTGTGTATGTGTGTGTGTGTGTGTGTGTGTGTGTGTGTGTGTGATAGAGAGAGAGACCGAGGGTGACAAAGTCGGGCAGCTTTCTTTGTGTCAGACATTATGGATCCCAGATGAGCATCACTCATCTCCTACCCAGAAGTAGGTCAGGGCAGCACAGGGAGGGTGAAGCCAGGGTGGCCTGCAGCCCCCTGGGTGCTCAGCGCTGGTAGCCTGTCAGGCTCATTATGCCTCTTGGTGATTCCCAGGCCCCGACCCCTTCCTCTGTGAGCTGAGGCCTGGGAGGTGAGCAGGTACCAGTGGATCATACCATGCCGGAGGGATACCATTAGGGATGGGGAGTGAGCACAAACCAGGGGATCGTACCATGCAGAAGGAAGACATTCTGTAATATATTGAGGTCACCTTGTAACACAATCCTTATTGGCCACCTACCCTCAAGCTTGGCACACCCTCATGCAACCGACAGCCTGTGCAGCGACTTTTTCCGACACGGGGAAATGTGTATGGCAAGCTGACCAATCAGAGCACAACGGGGTCATTATGGGTGGAGCTTAAAGCGTTTTAGAGAAATTTATTTTTCTCATATTATTAACTCATATTATTGAGTTATAGAGTGAATAAAGATGTACAGTATGAGAAAAATAATGTGAATCTATTCCAGTAGACCCCAAAAATAAAATTATGAACAGTGAAAATGAGCATAATTGGTCCTGTTTAAAAATGTTGGATTTATCACTAATTATTTGATAAGTGATTGTATAAAATACAGATGCTTTATGAGCTGTATGTGGCAGCCTTAGAAAATCAATCAAATGATTGCCGTCCTTAACATCAAACTTATTATAAACAGTGCCTCATTTGTACATATTTTTAGAAATTCCCATTTCCTCCAATATTATATATTTTCTTAAATTCCAAATATGACAGGAATACTCCATTCTCATATAGGTCACTGACATTATTTACTCCATTAGATTGCCAGTTTCAGGTAAACTCTTGTTTTACCAATTTTTATCTCAGGATTATGTCAAACAGAGACATCCGGTTGGTTAAAATGTGATTTTTTATATACATTATGAGCTTTGCTCCACATATTCCTGGAATGAGCTGAAATGTGATTCAAATTCACTTGGTTTTTAAATATGCTGTGAAAGAGTATCTATTAGACAATGAGGTGAGGACCAACTTTGCTCTATAATTAAGCAATCCACCCCCAAGATACCCCCACACCAGTATTTTGCTAATTTTGTTATTTCAAAGGATAAATTATACAGCCTAGGATCAGGTAAAGCCAGGCCACCCCTGTCCCTTGGGTACACATTTTACTCATTTAATCCTGAGCCTCTTCCCTTCCCAGGGGAAATCTGTAATGATTTTGTCATACTGCTTAAAAATCAAATCTGGGATATCCACCAGAAGCATCATAGAGAGGTAATTAAACTGGGGTTAAACAGCCATTGTAACAATGTTCACCTTGCCCCACAAAGACAGTCTTCCCCATTTATCTAAATTATATTTACCAGTAATCTTGTTCAACAATGTTACGTTGGATGAGTGACAACATTTGATGTAGGCATAAAGTTTGCATTTTCATTAGAATTGTTTCAGATGTGAAATGCTGAACACTCTTAAAATTCAATGGCAAATCTGCCTATTTCAAAATGAAAATGACAACCCAATAATTATTTTCTACTTATTGAAATTGTGTACTACAGGAACTGTTTACTTAGGGAGATGCAAATATTAATGCACCTGAAAATGATTTATATTAAACTGACCACTTTTTAATTTAATCACTATTAAATCTATTAAATTATTATTAAAGCAATAACTGTTACATTTATCATAATTAGTGATGGACTTGTTTAATTCTAAAAAGCATGACTTGAGACTGAACTCGAAATTTGATGGTTTGTACTTGTGATTTGTGTATCTGTGACTTAGTCCCATGTCTGCAGGGGGGAGACCTTTAGGGATAGGAGGTGAGCAGGTACCAGTGGATTGTCCCATGCTGGAGGGAAATCTTTAGAGATAGGAGGTCAGCGGGTACCAGTGGATTGTCCCATGCTGGAGGAAGACCTTTAGGGATGGGATGTGAGCAGGTACCAGTGGATCGTATCATGCAGGAGGAGGATCTATAGGGATGAGAAGTGAGTGGGTACCAGTGGAACATACCATGCAGGAGGGAAACCTTTAGGGATGGGAGGTGAGCGGGTACCAGTGGATCGTACCATGCAGGAGGGAAACCTTTAGGGATGGGAGGTGAGTGGGTACCAGTGGATCGTACCATGCAGGAGGGGGATCTATAGGGATGAGAGGTGAGTGGGTACAAGTGGATCATACCATGCAGGAGGGAGACCTTTAGGGATCGGGGGTGAGTGGGAACCAGTGGTTCATTCCATGCCTGATGGTGGCCTTTAGGGACGGAACACGCCCATGAAGTTGGTGGGGGGAGGAGTGTGCTAAAAAGGGCAGCTTCAGGATGCCCACTTCAGCATCACGGCAGTGAAAAGATACACTGAATAAAAAGAGCGTTGGCTGATAGAAATGAGTGCGTCACCTGCTGACCCCATGTGCTGGTTCCCTCTGTGTACCGCGGATTCCTCCTGCGACCCAAAGAGATGTAGTTGGAATAAGCTGTGCATGTGTCCATGCATAGCATTTGCCAGCCTTGCACTCTGTACCGCTTGGGATAGGCTCCAAACGCCCCTATGACCCGCTACTGGATAGAATCCATAAGATCAATGGGTGTTTTCAGTAAAATAATCTCATTGTCAATCAGTTGCATTATTTAGTGTATCTATGACTCATTCACGACATCATACTTTTGTGATCAGCAATTTTAAAGTTTTGCTACACTGTTTTTTGTGCAGGGGGGATCATTTTCTGAGAGTTTTTGTATTGTTCCTGATTTATCCTCTCACATACTCATCTCCCCACTGTCATCCAGCAACTTCCTGTAATTCCTTCACATTCTCCTTGCTTTATATGACTGGATATTGCATTCTGCCTGTGATGGCTGCTGTACCAGCCACACGGTATTAAACATTCAGGAAATGTGTGTTGTTCACGAATGCCCCCCCCCCTTCACCCAGGGATTTCAACCTGCCAACTTTTATGTGCAATTTCACCTGATTTGTGGACAGTTCAGATCTTAAAATACCAAACAGACAAATTTACATGTAACTATTTACCATCTACAGGATTCTCAGACTTGTTAAATGTTCCAAGTAATATTTAATTAAAATCACACAAAAATTCAATTTTCTTATGTACCATTATGTGCTTTTTGGTCTGTCTGAAAGGTGTTACATAGTTTCTGGAGAACTATGAATTCCATATATGTGTAAATCTTTAAACTGGACCGGCCTCTCTGGGTACCATAACTGATCTAGGGTTAGGGTTAGGGTACACCTTTATTTCTGATTGAATTTATCTGATTTAACTCATTTTGTAAAGACCTGCAAACTTTAAAAGACCTGTGGGGTTGAGGAACCAGAGCAGCCTGGGTTTCCTGTGTTCATAGCGCAGACCCCATGCGAGCCGGCAGACAGGCCAGCTAGCCGCAGGCTGTACACCCAGCCTCTTTGGGTCGCTTACTCGCCGATGATGCAGTCAACGTGTCACCTAAGCATGCAGGGATCTCCCCACTGCTTCTTCACCCACAGCTTGCTGGAGCCTTTTCAGCACATCAAGCTGGTGCCAATGCAGCTGTTGAAACGTTTCACCAGCTTAATGCACAGTTGCATCCCTTTAGGCTCATTTTAGCACTAAGTGCTGCTGTGTGCTGTTGCCTTCGATTCTAAATGCTACCACTGGACAGCACTGTTACTGTTAACCCATGTTAACGCTGCCGCCCGCTGTATGCGGCGCTGTTACTGTGAGCTCAGTGGCTAAATGCAGTTCGGTGGCACTTCCTTGGGGGACTTACCGTCGCTCATCATCATTGATGAGACCTGACTACGGCTTTCCCAGCCATCCCCATTCCGCTGAGGTTTGCTGGGCCTGTCCTGTCCTGCTCCTGCTCAGCCAGCTTCCATGAGCAGCATATGGCTGCCAGCAGATGCTCAGGTACCTGGCTGCAGAGTACCTGTTTGGCCTGGGTGTGTCCTGTGCTTGGCCCACGGTCTCGGCTGGCTGCATACTCCAAAAACTCAGCATGTTTGTCAACCCAGATCAAGTCCTGTTGTCTAGGGCGTGTGAACAGCGATGCCCTGCCTGCTCCCTCACTCTCACTGTAACTCCCACACACAGAGTTGCATGATAGAACTCATAGCGACAAACTCTCAGCAAAAAAGAACAGAGCACCAGTTTTCATTCCAGCCATTCACCAAGCTAAAGCAACCTAAGTAAACGCTTATTGTATGTATAATTCTTATACCCTCAAAAATACTTGGAGTACTTTTCAGGAAAAAATGTTGCCTGCGCTGTAGAATTCCCATTGGAATGTGGCAATATATAGAATATATGTCATACATTTTTTGCTAAATAGCACGAAAATGTTCAGTCCCCATGAACCTGAATTGTTTACCCAGAATATTCCCTAGCTTAGGCACCATGCTTTCTCTCACTGAGTTCAAACACAGGTCTGGTGTTACTGTACGAACTGCAGCTCTACATATTATCTTAGTCAACCACTTTCCGATTGTGAATAGTCTGGCCCATGGGATGCAACTCCAATCCAAAGGTGTGCTGGGTGATTCACAGACACGTGAATATAAGAAAGCATGTTTATGACCTGTGATGCCTGTTAAAATAGAGGTGCATTCTTGGCACATGAAACTACACTTGCAATAAATATGTAGCAGAAACCTAACAATGTGATGACTTACACACCGTAGAAACCGCTACTGTGAATAAACAAAAATGTTATTAATTATGCTAACTCATAACGCATTTAAAATGCATGGTACATTTTTCTGTTGTTGCATACAGATAACATCCAGCCATCCATCCATCCATCCATTATCCAGTATTGAACACCTGGAGCCTAAGATTACATCCATCCATCTATTATCCAGTATTGAACAGTATTGAATTGAACTGGAGTCTAAGATTACGTCATGATTATAGTTAAAAATGATTCTTAAAACACACAATAGTTGGTCTCAGTTAATAGCATGACACTAGACACTCCATCGATTTAGTCATGAAATGCACCTGAATCACTAGGGAGAAATGACTTACATTCCAAGGAACAGATTAAAACACCTGCATTAAGGCTAAACGGCTTTGTGATTATAAAACGATTTTGGTTCAGCATTACCCACTGACAGTTATTAAGTTATTAAGTTATTAATAGAGATGCCAGCACTCTGTATTTTCTTGTGTAAGAAAAAATAATTTTAAGGAGAAATAAAATCTTAGTATGGAGTGCTGTAAAATGTGGGCATTTGTTTTTTTCTTTGAATTGTATATGTTTGGGCAGCTTAAATACAAAATTTTAAATGTGATATACTCTGTAGGCATTTTTCAAAAGAAAGCAGGGGTCAAACGACCCCTGGAGCAATTGGGGGTTAATAACATTGCTCAGGGGTACAACGCTGCAATCACTCTGCTGACTGTCAGATTTGAACCAGTGACCTTCTGATCACAACCATATACTGCCCCCAAAGGTTGTTATCTAGTTTGACCCAAAGGTTGTTGATTTCAATCCCCAGGCACTAAACTGCAGCTATGTTTGAGAGCGACATTTTACCCATAATTCTCCAGTGCGAATGGCTATGACTAGAGATGCCAGTGAGAAAAGTCAAATGTTAGAATTCAGAGGTGCCTATTTCCAGCATAAAAGCCACATCGATTTGTCAACAAATCATGTACGTGTTCAAACTGGGATTCTTTAATTGTACAGGCAGTCCCCAGGTTAAGAACATCCAACTTACAATTCATACTTATAAACCAGTTGCCATAAAATCTATTATATGAAAAATTTGGGTTAAATACAATGCTCCATAATAACAAATGCAGACACTACTTCGTGACGCTCGTGTAAACATCGCATGGGTTCAGCAGTGTGTAGCTTGAGACAGTACAGTACCGTACATAGTTACATTTATTATCACTGTAAAATTGTTATTATCGTTATTATTATTTATTTATTCATTTTCTGACTGACTTACAAATTCAGCTTAAACATGGACTTCGGGAACGGATCTCTTTTGAACCTTGGGGACTGCCTGTACCTATAAAATTGTACCTAACCTGAAGTAAATTAGAAAATAAGACATGTAACAATTTTAAATCATATTATCTCCAATAGTCATCTACTATTATAAAAAAAAATAATAATTCAACAGAGTTATGATGTGAGAATTTTTGTCTGTGGTTTGGTCTGATGTCTCAGATCCCTTTCATGTCATCATTCATTCCATACGGCAGCAAGGCTGTATGTTTTTGTGTGACGTCACTCTACACACTGCGTGTAAATGGTTCCTTCTGGTGTGTCTGCGCTCAATACGCTCCACAGAGACCCCTGAAGGATCTCAGCACAACAAACCACAAAAAAGGGCTAAGAGGCGTAAAGTGTGACCTAAAGTGTGGGACAGTCAGTGAACAGACCTTGTGACAGTGCAGCTGTAGCCTGTGGCTTACTTAATATGCTTCATTTAACTGTGTCTGTTAAAACCAAGACCTCATAATTACCCTGCCAGGGAAGACCAGAGTACTGTGTTGCATTACAGACTGCAAGAATAGCTATTAATGAGGCTTACGCCATCCACTCAGCCTTTACATGAAACGCCTATTACAGTTACGCAGCTCAAGCGTAATAAAACTCGCCGAATGGTATCGTGCCAGACCCCCCCCCCCGCAGGTGGAATTCAGCAGGTGAGATAATTAGCGAGTTCTTTCCACTGTTGCACTATGATCATAATTACATTTCTGCAAACCTGAGTTTATTTATCGCTGCTGAAATTCCTGCTGATGGCGCACTTTGGGAATCACTCATGAAAAATGTAATGATGCATTGTTGAGTCTCGCCGTTATTTTTACAGAGGTATCAGTATCAGGTAGCTCGGTGCCAGCCTTTGGATCACGATCTAGCTGGACTGGCTCTTTAAAGCCGGCAGGTCCAGGGGGAAAACAAGTTCTTTTCTGGCAGCTACATACATTGTTCTAAATGTAGCTCTCACCGGCACACTTACTATTTAAAACAGTGAACAGACCACTGCACTCTGTGTAAACACTGAACTGAGTGATTCTTTACAGGGATGTGACCCTGTACTCACAGCCAACTTACAGTCCGGGTTTCTGCTCGGAATTGCATTACTCTTGGCAAGGGGGAGAGGGGGTTGCTGGCGAATGAAAACACACAGGAAGAGGTCCTGAATACTCGGGCCAGTTGAGCTGTCGCTTCGGGCCACAGAATCGCAGGGTGCTGCATAAATGCACGTCCAGCATATGACATCATCACGGGTCTGGCTCTGGGCTGAACCTGCAGTGCACAGATCAGGTGGCTATTAATACTCTGATCTGTAATAAAGAGGCGACTACTATTGTTAGCAACAGCAGGCTGTTTCTCAGGTGCTTCTTAACTGTAAAGTTAGTTATCTATGTGTTGATAGTCAATATTAAAACTGAAAAATCTCTTTATGTTTCATGGATTACTTTTCATGTGGTATAACTACCTCCCTTGGGGTATAGAATTACAATCGCTAATAATTTACTAATTTCAACAATTTTTCCCTAAAATCCTGATGTATGTGGAGAGTTTCTCCATTTTTAAATGTAGTAATGTGTAAGAAAGCATTTTAAAATCTGATCGCTCATAACAAACAGTCTGTCGCGTTGTCAACAGTGAGAAACCACTTATTGCCCATTAACATTATTTTCCTTTTAAGAAATCCCTTTTCCATAAAATACCTTGATAGTAATGCATCTGCTTTGCTTAAACCTGGTTGGTTTCCTAAGTATAAGCAGCAATGACCAGGATAAAGAAAACGTAATACTATTCATAGCACATGGCCCAACGATATTTGGCTTGATGAGTTACCATGCTAATGTGACCGGCCACTGCAGCGTAGCTCCGCAAGAAAACAGCGACATGGACCATTATGGTGTTTTGAAGGTTTTTAGCAAACGTGTGCAAAGGGAGCATCGAATGCAAATTCCATTAGTGAGCAATTCTGACTTCCAGGACGGTGTCTGTTTTACCCCAAAAAGCAGAGAGGAATCACCTTTGTATTTCTAGAATATGAGCTTGGTGGAAGGATCTACCTGATGGCTTATTGGGTTCAGCCAGTAGGAAGCACCTTTTTTTTCTACTACAGTACTCTGAATATGTCAGGGGTAGTTACCCGGTTACTTTGCTGTGTTCATTTGTACCTCTGTACTTATATAAACATTCACACACACTGACAGCCATTGAGAAGACATGTGTAGCCAGTTGTCATTGAAAATCTTGTTTGCGTGCAAAGGCTCATGGGGAAGCAGCATTAATGTAATTACCCCCTCCAAGTTAATAATAGGAAACAGTCGGTGGGGGGCGGAATAATTGATGCTTAGGCCCAGTACATTAACCCGACCTATTGCTGTAATAAACGTTCCGGTCACTAGGATACCTACGATGATCTGGGAATAAACAAAGGGGGAGTGGATTCAGTGAATTTTATCTTAAATGTGGCCTAGATTTGAAGCCATGTGGATTGATTATTGAGGGGGTGCATAGTGTGAGGGATAATTAATGATGACTGACACTAGAAAAACGACACAATGACAAAGTCTCTTGTCTGTGATTACCTCCCTAACACTGATTAATCCTGTACATCCTTAGGAATAAATACTCATAACGTTCATGCCCGTAACATATATGGATGGGGGGGGTGCATGGGCAATTTTTCATTTTAATTCTCTTTTAAACTTCTCTGACTCAATTTGTCTGCAGTAGTGCCAATTGTGTGTGGATATTACAGCGTGCGTGGTCCGCCTGAGAGTGCCCACTGTTCATTCAAGAGGCTTGTTTCGTAAAGTCAAACATACGCCTCACCTCCATCACAACTGACTGACCTTATAAAACATTTAGCGGTGGGGGAGTCCTGGTATTGTGCTGCCGGCCAGGGTGCTACTATCCTGGGGGAGGGAGAGCTTCTTTTCCTTTGTAGGGGTGTCCCGTATGCCACGTGCCAGACCTCCCCCCGCCCTGGACAAATTAGTAAATGCAGCTGTAACTCTTCCAGCCAACACTGCTCTTTTGTTCTGGCCTGACGGGGGGATAAGGTCTCGCTGTTACATGGGCAAAGAGCAGCTCCGTGCTTTATTCTCGCTCTTAAAAAAGCAAATAAAAACCCCGACAAGGTCAGCAGCACTGAATGCTGGGAGAATTCACACAAAGGACATGGCACAGAGCCCCTTGGGGCTAACTAGGCGGCAGGGCAGCATTCAGAGGCATATAGCACAACACGGCGTCTCTATGGCTGCAATCCAAACTATAGCTTTAATTTATGTCGGTAAAAACTGCTTTCATGTGGCAGCACTATTGTGCTAAGTCAAAGTTCCCCATTCTTTAGGAACTTCCTGGTTCTTAAGAAGAAGAACCCCTTAAACTTATTGTGCTTTTAAGCATGACTGTTGATTCACATGTCATTCCTGGCATCAACACGATACATGACCTTGCAGTTATTATGTATGATTTTAGTAGTAATTCCAAAGAAGAGAGCTAATGTCAGCCAGTCATCTTGATATGTACAGCCTGCCTCTTTTATTCTTTAATTTGCTGGCTGTTCTTAAATGCAAAAATGTGTTTCAACTACAGAGCAAATGATGCGTGCTTTGATATAAATCTTGAACTATATGAGACTAAAATTACATTTGAATGTAGTGTTGGGCTGATTGTCCTTTACATGTGCGCAGCTCCTTTAATTGTTGAAGCAGGAAGGGGATTCAGAGTCTGGCAGAGTGGGGCCGGGCACCACTAGTCCATACTCTGCTTATAGAGTCTGTGGGCAGCACTAACAATGGAGAATTCACCATTATTCTGGGCTTTTTTTCCTGTGAACAGCAGCAGTTCAGGGAGACAATAGGGATGGAGGAGCTGGGGTTTTCCACAGTGAGGGCATCACTACCTTTGCCCATCTCAGATGACCCCTGGCACCTCCTGTGGGGGTCAGAGAAAGGGGGAATACAGTGGTGAAAGAAATAAAAAAAACAAAGAATGCACTGTATCACATCTTGGCATGATTCACTGCTGGCTATGTCAGCCTATGCCAGCAGAGCTCTAACAGACGGGCATGAAGAGGCTGTCCACCTCAGTGTTGGGTGGGGGTGGTGATTTTGGTTCAGCGGGGCCCGGATGTTCATGTTCAGGTATCAGAACTGTACTTCCAAAAAGTACATTGTGATAATCAGGGTATTTATACAGTTTGTATTTCTTTCAGAACTGAGCGATATGTTGCATGTTATCGTTGCATAATTCACCGGGGGATCAGCCATCGTGCCATCAGTTACATGCCTTTAAATTCTGCGCTTCACTCTTTGAAAGTTGGCCTGCATTACTTCCTGTTGTTGTTGATTTCACATTTTCTCTGGTACTGACAATATGGATGACTTACTCAGCCACATCAGCCTGCTATGGGTGAATATGATTGAATTAATATGAATTCAGTCTGGACTCCTCAGAAACACTTAGGATTAGGGTGTAATTCCCCCCAACGTCCAGGGAATGGACTCTTCTCCTTCTGCAGTACCGGTCAAAGCCATGTGGCACTCTGGGCAAGCTTCACTGCTGCAGAGACAAAGGGAATGATGGCAGCCTAGTCAGCCTCTTATGCTAACTAATGGGTTGATTGGCGCTGGCGCACTGCGACGAACATTTAGATTACACTGTTAGAATCTCAGTCCCACAGACCATTAACCTGTTACTATATCTCATCAAAGTTGCTTAACAATGGAAGGAAAAAACAAGCCTTTATTTCAGGAATTCAGAGCACCTTGGTCCCCATTTAGCCATTGTGACATCATGGAAGATGTGATACTAACACATTGTGCTCAACTCTTCTTTGAAACGGTTTGTAATCCACAGTATTTATGGGGGTCATTTCCTCTCTGCCCTCATCCTAGAGGTGCTCTGTCAGAGTGAGGGCAAGCCAACTTTCCTGTGTTTCCCTCACGTAGCTTTTTGGAATGACGCATAGAAAGGCGTTCCTTTTGCATGTTTTGCCGTCAGACGGCAGCTGGCTCTCCATCCCCAGGTTTGCCTCTGGCCTCAAAGACTTCCATTCATGGTTCCAAAGAAGGCCAGTGCAGCTGTACTGGTTACTCAGACTTACCTTTTCAGTGGGCATGAGTGTGTAACTGGATAAGCTGTTGCTGAAAATGGATGATCGCTTACATATCCTGTTAAGATATTTAGTTAGATAAGCTTATCACATGACACAACAACACAGAGTCTGTCTGCTAATTAAAACAGGCACCTTCAAAGTAGAGTCCTCCCCTACTCTAGAGATCTTCAAATCACACTTGAAAACCCGTTTCTGTAGTATATGCCTGATAGTCTTTTTTTTGTTAGTATTGCTTTGCTTCCCTCTTTCGAATGTTTGTTTTAAATTTGTATATTTTACACTTTTTTTATTATCTGTTTCAGTTATCCTTTTAATTGTTTGATTTTTTTAGATTCCATTTGTGAATCATTACACTATGTAACAAATTTTTATTTTTATTTTGTTCCTGGGTACAAAGTGTGTTTTCCTAACCTGTTATGCCTA
>JAAGVU020000040.1:34390269-34427233 GCA_011763525.2 Mormyrus iriodes
AACCAAAGCCGACCCACCCACCCACCCCCTCCACTCCCCACCCACTATTAAAAAAAGGAAGTGTCAGCTGGATAATAATTATTTCCTGTTAAATAGTGGTTCACACGTAATAGAGGACACCTGTAACAGGAAGGGATAAAGAAAGGGCCCAGTCAGAATCAACGTGACAAGAGTCTGCTTGTCTGTTTTATCAGGTCTGTTGTCTTAATTCCGTTGTTAATTTTCGCTATGAGCCGGAGAGCATCCCCTTTGCTGGGGTGGCCTGTGCGGAGTCCCGGACAAAGAGGTGAAAGGTCACTGAAAAGCCTTGGCTCAGGGGGCTACTCCCATCCGTTGTCCTTGATCATGTGCGCCAGTTCGATGATGAACTTGCCTTCTTTGTATTTCTGGCTGCTCTCAAAGGCGTGCTCCTGCGAAGTCAAGCCAATCAGAGTATAGACGGTCAAATGACAACCCCTTTTCAAACTCACGCATCAGAAACAAAGAATACGGTCTATGCTTCAGGAAGTTTGCCCAAGTATTTTGGCTGTCATGCACATTAACTTGCTTTTGATCATTAAGCTGTGTTGAGATGTCCATCCATCCATTTTCTGTAACCGCTAATCCTATACAGGGTCGCGAGGGGGTCCAGAGCCTATCCCGGAGGCTACGGGCACAATGCAGGGAACAACCCAGGATGAGGACCCATCACAGGGCACACACACACACACACACACACACACACACCATTCACTCACACATGCACACCTATGGGCAATTTGGCAATTCCAATTAGCCTCAGCATGTTTTCAGAAACCGGAGTCCCCAAAGGAAACCCCACGGCGACACGGGGGAGAACATGCAAACTCCACACACACAGAACCCGGGCGGAGATCAGAACCCAGGTTCCAGAGGTGTGAGGCAACGGTGCTAACCACTGCGCCACCGTGCCGCCCCGTGTTTTGATGCTTCCCCTTAAAATAAGAGCAGCCATAAACAGCAGACAGGCAGTCAGGTAAGTTCAGGCAAGTCTTCCCTTGGTAGGTTAGGCAGAAGATAGCAAACGGGGTTTACTTACATATTTCCAGCCTAAAGTGGTCTTGCAATTTTCACAGTAGATATCTGCTACGGCATGTAGGCCAGTGAGGAGCACTCGCTCTTCAGCCGGACCACAGCCCACATTCACACTATGGGAAGAAGGGGGGAGACGAGAGGGCAGGGAGGTGGAGAGGTGTGGGCAGAGAAGAACCTCAATTAAACCTCAGAGGTACCCTATATGCCATCCTTATAATATACTACCCCTTGAAGAATGCGTGCTTTAATCTGCCTCGTATAAAGTAGAATGGACAACCAATGATTTTATATATTTTCAATAATAAGAAAAACATTTCTATATTACCAATGCCATGATTTGATTGTGTATACTTACACAGAATTGAAGAGGTAGGCCCGGCCTTGGCTGCCTTGGAATGACTGCGGAGAAGAGATAAAATGCAAGTCAAACGACAAGCAAAATGAGGAAGAAGCAAGAAATAGACACATTAAAAACATTTAGAACTGGATAATGAGAGATGGGGGCCCTGGGGCTTTCCTGAGAGCAGCACATACACAGATCCCTCTTTTCCTACTGTGACAGCCCTGTGCTGAAACTGGAAAAACAAGAAGTGAAACTTGCTTAGGGGACCAATGGCACTAGGACCTGGCAGACACTCCTGCTTGCACCCACTCTATTTTGACTAGTTGAACTTGGCAATGAGCCAGTGTGCACATTATATAAATGCGTGTGTTTAAGGATGAAATGTTCTTTGTGTGTTAGTCTGTATACTGGATGCACAAAGTGGACTGGGGAGCAAGCAGCCAAGACCTTCCTCTCCCCACAAACGTGAACAAAAGGGCCCACAAAGAGAAGCCAGAAGGCAGTTTCAGTCTCCACCTTATGAAGGAAACTGTCAAGGCACATGCACAAACCAAAGCCAGCATACTTGGAAAAAGTGTTATATTAACAAAGAAGATTAACTGTGTAGAGGAAAACATACAAATAAATCACTGCACAAATTCCTTAGTAACAAGAAAATAGTGTACAAAGGTTCGGTAAAGCCCAGGGGCAGTGTATCGTTCAGGAAGTTAGGGGTCGATGGCCGTCTTCTAGGTTGTGAATAGTGTACAAAGGTTCTGTAAAGCGCAGGGGCAGTGTGTTGCTCAGAAAGTTAGGGATCTATGCCCGTCTTCCAGGCTGTGAATAGTATACAAGGGTTCTGTAAAGCCCAAGGACAGTGCGTCGCTCAGGAAGTTAGGGATCTATGCCCATTTTCTAGGCTGCGAATACTGTACAAAGGTTATGTAAAGCCCAGAGGCAGTGTGTTGCTCAGGAAGTTAGGGGTCTATGCCCGTCTGCTAGGCTGTGAATAGTGTATAAGGGTTCTGTAAAGCCCAGGGGCAGTGTGTTGCTCAAGATGTTAGGGGTCTATGCCCGTCTTCTAGGCTGTGAGTAGTGTACAAGGGTTCTGTAAAGCCCAGGGGCAGTGTGTTGCTCAAGATGTTAGGGGTCTATGCCCGTCTTCTAGGCTGTGAGTAGTGTACAAGGGTTCTGTAAAGCCCAGGGGCAGTGTGTCGCTCAGGAAGTTAGGGATCTATACCCATTTTCTAGGCTGTGAGTTTAAATCCCGCCCTCAGCAGAGTGATCATATTGCATGATTCAAATAACGAACTGGAACTATCAGTCTTATCTAAATGCCTTATTTCATAACACAGTTATTGATGTGAGAAGTCACGTACAATATTGTCTGAATAACAAAAGAAATATTTTTGTCATTAATGCATGCTTTCTTAAAACATAAATCTTATAAACGTAAGATTTGTCTGACTTTCAGAAGTCAACTACAAGGGAAAAATGAAAACTGACCAATATCCTACAATGACAGATTTCAAAAATTAACACCAATAAGTAAGTGTGTTTCTCCTTTCCTCTTGAGGGAGTTCAAACTGCTCCTGGTTTGTGTTACTTTAATGGTGACACTATTTGCACCCATAAACTGCTTGACAGACCACTTCTCATCAGAATCTCATCAGAACCCCTGTAAACATTCTTTTGGATTTCCTGCTGTATTACTACTGAACATCACACTTATCTAAATGTACGGCAACTGATGATCTTGCACATACAAATCAGTCATCCATTAAGAAAGACCAAAAGGACCCCTAAGACAGAAAGTGCAGCTGCATACTCTACTGTGTTATTGTAAGCAGGCAAGCAGCCAGGTCCGTCAGATTCAATAACGGTCACTGTGCCATGAAAGCAGGTCTCCTTAACATACAACTATCTTCTGAATTTTTTTTATTGTCGGAGACAGAGACATCACCTGCTGCTGCCTTTTAAGACCAACTTCTAACAATAGTTTCCTGTAGCAGTCAGTGCAGTGTTAGCATTAGCCGACCTATGAGATGGTAGGGTCCACGCAGTCCAGTTGTTATGATCACAGCAGTAAGAGGCACCTTACTAATCACTCTCAGATCCAATTTGAATAGACACAAACCAGGGCTCCAAGTATTCAAAATATTGGAGCGTCCATCTCACCAAGCTCCTCTTCCAAATAGCTAACGTTAAACTAAAATAGCTTATAATCTGCACCTTCTGAACCAAGGATATGGGATATGCTAGAAGTTAATGTGATGGATAGTACCATTGTGCACATTTGGCTCAAAAGACAACAGCTTTGATATAGAGGCAAAAAATGTCTTTTAGGCCCCAAAGTCCCATTGTGCAGTTGCATCCTGAGCTAGGAACAGTAGACTGGGGTAGGAGAGCTAGAAGGAGTCTCCAAAATAAGGCAGGCAGTGAGTCTGTCTCCAAGATGCTGTGCCCACTTCATGGTAACACGGGTGGCTACAACCAACCGACAGGTCATCTTGAAACAGGTACTTTGAAAAAGCCTCAGCATTGTGAATGGCCCATTTTTAAACCTGATGTATTTGTGAGGCCAGAGATCTCTCTGACGAGCATGAGCAGAACCGAGTCTCAGTCTGTCTGTCTGTCTCTCTGTCTGTCCTTCTCCATTGCTAAAGACTACCAACACCTGCTGCATGGCCAAGGGTGCACTCTTAAGAGAACACGTTTAAAATGTTACAGAACAGTCCGAGGGCAGTCACAGGTAACTTGCAGCTTGAGTAGCCGCCTGAATCCGCCTAGTCTGCACACCCACAAGGACTCAAATACAAAAAAGACAAAGGCTCACAGAGCTGCACTTGGTTTCTCAAAATAAAGACACGTGTCTTTGACACACACATTACGGTTAGATAGATGAAAGCCCTGGCAGCGGTTCTGGGTGCCTCCTTTTAGCTTCTGAATAACAGGGTCAGTCCAGCAATCCAAGAGCCATATGGCTTAGCGGGGTACATGTGCCAGATAATTGGACCAAAGTGATTCTCAATTTTTCAAGTTCTTCTTTCTTGCAAACTCTGTCCAATATTTGTAGCAGCCACCTGTCAACTCGTCTGGATTTGTCACAAGTTGCCAGTCGCAACCAGGGAGTCCCCAAAGGCAAACTAGCAGCAGGTTTTATACAAATTTTAGCCAGAGTTCTAAACTAGTCTTGTCCTGGCATATTTCACACATGTTCAAATCTTTCATGAAGCACTGAAGCGAAATAAGGCGTTATAATTTTTGTAACGTGGGAAAGACATGGTTATTAAAAATGATGTAATGTAAATAAACAAACTTTATGTACCTCCCATGTCAATGGTTTCTCTTTACTTCATTGAGTACTTGTGGAAAGTTTGAAAGGCCTGTGGTGAGAGAAAGACTTTCCCAAGCCGACTACTGAACCCGTTAAACCAGGTCCTTGCTAAGGATAACATTTAAACTAAAAGACCACAAGCATATCACTTCTCATCAGTGTGGACAGATGGTGTATGGATGTTCTTATCTGCTGGACACTCCTTGTCCTCAGTCAGAGCAGGCCGGTCTTTTCCCAGAAGGCTGACAGGGAGACGTGCTCTTTGGCCAACCCTCGTCTGGCTAAGCCTCATTCCTTCCTGCCCCAATTCTTGGTCAGCTTTGACCATTCGACGTGCAGGCCTGCACTGCCAGCTCCCTTATCTAATGCAGGGCTGGCCCCATTCACAAAGGAACTTCCAGAGGGACGTTTCTAGGTCACTTTTGCATCAACACATTCCTTAAACGTTTTAGTTAATGAAGCAAATGCAACTGTGCTGTGTTTAAGCCAGAGGTGTCCAAACATGCCTGGGCAAACTTAACTCTACAACCAGCAGTAGTTAATACATCCCATAAAAGGCAGATATTGTTACCTATTGTTACCTGTCCAAGTAATGTTTTGATCATCATGGAAAGATCATTAATATAATTAAACCCTGTAGCCCTCACAGGACACCAAAATGAAATGGATATCTATAGAAAACCTAATCTAATTGCTAAAGAAAACAATCTAGAGATGGCTGACCAGTGTGTTGGTTATGTAAACACACTGTGCTTGCGCCAGCAGTTATTGGAAAAGGCAGTGAGGTGAAGAGGTTTGGAGAATCAAGGAAATCGTCCACATCTAACTGCCTGAAGTAAAATCATTCAAGAGCAAGAAGAAAAACAAAGAAGGAAAAAAGAAGGAAAAGGCCAACAGAAATCAAATAACTTGTCTGGGTGGTGAGACATGTCATTGGCTACAAACGTAACTGAAACGCTATTCCCTAGAAAGCGAGTCCATTTGCGGTGATGGCTAGTGCAGACAACAGTAATAATTTTATCCCATAGATCATTCAAGTTAACATTATTGTAGGGACCATTTTGGTAATAGTTGTTAGTTTTCATTTTGCCCACCAATGAAAAGGGGTTTTTGTATGATATTTTACAGCTGATATTAACTGAAATTAAATTTAATTGGAACTTATGACAGACCAACTTAAATGATCACTTCTCACAGAAAAATTCTATAAAATGACAAACGCTTCTTGAAGAAAATAAATTCAAAAGAGAATGTATAAATGGAAACAAAACTATGCCACAAGACTATTCCCTAGTCACAAATCACAAAAATGAGAGTTCATTCTCATTTTCTAATTAAAAATAGTCGCACCACTCTGCATTACAATTCACACGCCAGTCCCAGCTGTGTCTAATGTGTGAACAACACACTTCACACTTTCACTGTGATGCCACCTCCTAACCAGCACACCTAACAGCAACTCCGCCACTGTCACCATCGCCATCATGGGGTCAGCCTCAATTTAGCATTCCATCTCATTAAAGTCGTAATAATCCAAATCAGACAAAGTCTTGGTGGGTCTCTGTGGAAAACACACGGTTTTGGGCAGTATTGTTCCAGTGACATAATCAACTATTTATTTTCTTGAAGAAGCGTTTGTCATTTTATAGAATTTTTCTGTGAGAAGTGATCATTTAAGTTGGTTTGTCATGAGTTCCAATTAAATGTAATTTCAGTTAATATCAGCTGTAAAATATCATACAAAAACCCATTTTCATTGGTGGGCAACTAAAAGTGGATAGTGTGCTCCACAGAGTCCGTAGAGGCCCTGGTGAGTGCTGAAGGGTTTCCCCTCCAATGGGGCCTCACTATGACAGCAGGGATACTGCCCCCCCAGCCTAGCCATAAGCATAACCATATACATAAGGAGCTCTTTACAAGCACAGTCACAAAATGCAACACACAATAAAGGCTGCTTGAAAGCTAACCAAGTAACGTGTTAAATATTTTAGCATGCATACATTTGGTTTACATAATATTTTGTTTCTTAGAAAACAAATCATTCAGAGTTACAGTATCAGTAATACATTTTATAAAGCTGCATGTTTCATTGGTAGTATTAAGATAAAAGTATTTTGTTCAAGGACACAGAAAGGGTGTCCCAGGCCTGCCAGCAAGCTTCCAGTCAAACTACATGCTACGTTAGCTGTTTGCTACTATGTCAGCCATATTAAGTTTTGTTTCACTGAAACGTCAATAACGTTTGTTTAACATATTTACAGACACACCACAGTAATCCTGCACTTCCCTGGGAATACTTGGTAAACCACACTTTCTAATATTAAAACTGATTTTTTAAAAATGTTTGAAGGATGTAAGTATCCTACTGCCCATTTGTTGAGCGCCTGATATCGATCATCTGATTGTACTCCCTGGCTATATTAGATTTTGAAAGCGACATCCTGAATCATTAAAATAGATGCTACTAGATATCCAGGATGCAATATAAGGTGTTATACAAATTTATAAATTTAAGTCACACTGACATGCAAAGCTCGTGTTTTTTTAATAAAAGGTCAGTTTGGATGGAGATACAAACAAAAGATGACTTGGGCACAGCATCCCGAAAACAGACTCAAATTTTATCAATGAAAACAATAACACCAAATAATGGAATCAGCTTACTATTTAAGCACAATGTATTGATTATAGAATTCATGCAAATAAAAGCAAAAAGTATCACAAGACAAGTGACTGACACTGACTATTACTTGGAGTGTGAACTATGACCTTTTCTACAGCCTATGTTCTAACCAATTTCACAGTGAGCTGAATACTTTTCACTTGTCTTTCAAGAATGGTCTGTTCTCAGTGGCTGGTCCAGATTATTTTCAGGGGAGAGGCACAAAAGGGATCACCCAAAAAGGAAGGAAGTTCTTTCTACGAAGCACGCAAAATAAAAATATGTTCTTCAATTACACATACCTCGTTCATGTCCTTATCCAGGAAAGTGACAGCAAAATACATTGCACCAATTTATAATCTTCAACTAAAAACTTAATCAGGCACTTTCGATCTCATCATGTTGTTTTATTTTTTCAAAGCCGTCTGCACTCTTCTGTTACTATGCATACAACACAATGGTCAGGACTCAAAACAACTGCATTCTGCGATTTCTGTTTTGGCTCCTCAACAGCCTAACAAACTCCCCCATATCACACTATGCTCACAGCCATGTCTGGTTTTCTTTTTGCTCTTTAATTCATAGTTGAAAGATCTCTTCATTGGCCAGTTCTGAAATTCTACAATACCAAAATAATGACTACCAGCCTATTAGCACAGATGAAAATGTCACCATTAACTCAGGCAAAAGCCAATGAGTTTAAAGGCCTCCCATTGAAAGACAAAGTTAATAGTTTATATGGAGCAAATTAGTGCCTGTGTAAGCCCTTGTTGGAGGGTTTGCCCATAACAGATGTGAATGGATCACTTTCATCTACCAGGCAGCTGGCTACCTGTTAGCAGACAAACTTTAACTGAACCACCCATATGTATGAGGCCACCAAGCTTACAGACATGAAAACGTCAGCAGTTGTTTATATTCATGCAGTTCTGGGAAGCACTAAAATTCTAGCTGCATCAAAAACATGCCCTTGGGAAAACTATATTCTACGTTCTGTGATAGATATCACTGCTGTCTGGTGTTGACTGACAAGGTAGTTCTCATGAACCATTACATTTGTAGAACATTACAGGGGATATATTTGATTATACCTAACCCTGTGCAGGATAAGCAGGTGGGACATTTGATTATGACCCAGCTGTCAAAAGGTAACACTGGGCAATAACTAAACCAACCATCTACATGACATAGAAATGCACACATAGCTACAAGTTAGCCTAAATGTTTGGACTGTGGGGAGAATCTGAAGAACCTAGATGCAATCTCAACACCCACAGAGCAAAATGGGATATGAACCCATAACCTGGACGTGTGAAGCAACAGTGCTATCCACACAGCCATGAATAATCCAGCTGTTCCTTATTTCTGCTCGTGTGTCAGTCAGACATTACCATAATGCCAAATACTCAGCATGGAGAAACCCTAGAAGACCCATGTCAGTTCTCTGAGAAGACCGAAGGAAGCTCATATCTTAACTACACCAACAGTAGCCACCAGCTGTAGCCACAGCACTGCACACTTCACCTCATCTTCATGGACAAACGGCAAATGAAGTGCCTCAATTACAGAACCAAAGTGGTATCAGAACATCCCTCCATCACGTAAGCAGATGACACATTCAAGGAAGCAGTGCACCCACACAGGCACCCAACAGCAACATGAGTATTAACCCCTAGGCTAACATCTCTTACCACACAATCCAGGCAAGAAAAACTATTTATTCACTTTCCATGGAGCTGTTGTAAAGCTGTAAGTATAAACTTAACCCTAGCATACTTGCAAAATACATCACAAAAAATGTATTAAATATTACACCTCAAGAGACTAAAAGTAACCGGTGAATGATGCATTTTTTGCCTAAACATTTGTGACTACTCAACTGACAAGGATAGGAATCATTCTGAGTGGTTTGCACATTGATTCTGACAATGCCTTTGATGGACAGATCGTCTTGGCATAATCTGATTACCTGGGTAGGAGCACAACAAGGTTTACTAAACGTCTGCTTTGAATTTATGCCAGGCAACACCCTCCACAAAAAGGCCCGGGAGCCCAATTTATGAGGCAAAAATAATGTCACAGTTGCCATCCGTGATGAGGGGCTGCCACCAACCAATAGCAGCTCTGCGGTGATGTCACACATGGGTAGGCCTGCAGCTGCAGCTGGCCCCTAGGAGTCCTACCTTACTCTCTGGGTGAAATGTCCACAAATCAAAACAACACATCTCCCCAGGCCCTTCCGTGGTTTTCCAGTCCAGAGTATTTAACCAAAAGAGCACCAAAAATGATCATCTACGGAAATGCCAAAAAGTGTATATTCTTTAGTAAAAGCATTAGCTAAACTTTTGAGAGACTCAAAAACCAGGCCACATTTGATCAAGAAAAACCTTCTAATCTTAACCAGTATTCCATATCCACCCCCAAACAACAGTGACAATGTATCATGTTTATTTTGTACACACCAGGGTGTATTTAATGATACCTCTATTAAAACTCACGCATACGGGCTAAGCATAAAGCCTTCTATACAAAAGCTGTTATTTGTCTTCTTCATACAAGACTATGTAGTTTTGAAGGAATCATATTCACAAAGGTAGTCCTACAGATTTACATCCAGGGTGACTGTAGGGGATGCAGTCCGATTGGCTGACCTTGGAGATGAGTTCATCGTGATTGGCCAGGTGGGCTCGGCAATGGATGCAGCTATAGGTGCGATGGCAGCTGGGCAAGTAGGCCTGGAAGGTCTTGGACTTGGTCATCTTCACCATCTCCCTGTCGACCTGCTGCTCGTGAGGCTCCGGGCTGGGGCTGGACGAGCTGCAACTCTGCTGAACTTGTTGACAGAAGAAACACTGAAAGATGCAAGCAAAAGCCGTCGTTGTTCTGGAGTGGGTGTGTGGCTCGTTCCACACAGACACCACAGGAGAAATGGACACCTGAAAGACACCAAAGAAGCATGGTTCAATGGAAGCTGTTTCAACGTTTTGAGAGACTGGGCAAGATATACATCATTTCATGATTAGGAAGAAAAACAACATAGACAGAACACTATAAAATGTGGTTATCATCGTACATTGCTTTTTTAACATGCATTTTTATCTATGACAAAACGTGTGACTAACGGTAAAAGCATTCTGCATTTATTTAGATTATGAAAATGCGTTTCCTATACACTGACATCTAGCACAAACTTTAACAGGTTTCACACTGAACAATAACAAATCACTTCCATTGTCTTGAAAATGTAAAATACATACAAAAAAACTTATACTACAGCATTCTTATTCAACTACACTATATCTGGCAACAGGCTACATAACATTCTTAAGCATTTCTTTAAGGAAGAATAAGTCATTTTACTGGAATTTGAATCAATAGTTATTTTAAACAACATTGCTACAAAGCTAAGTATTTCTATAATAATTAATAGAACTCAAGTTCACTGCCTTCTGTACTGTACAATGGCCCTGGCTATGAAGCTGAATCTGAACCATAAGAATGAAAATGCAGGGAAATGTTTGTTAAAACACACAGCACAGGTAACCTTTAAAAATAAAGCTAAATCTACTACAGTTTATTGACCACATGTGCACACCAACACACAGACACACACATCTAGGCTGAGGCTCTACAGCACTCCCACAGAAAAAAAAAATAACAGAAACAAGCACGATTGTGTCATGAGGCCATAACAGGAAGGTGAGCGCACAGCAGTCAAGCTCATGCAAAGTGCGAGCAGGCTTCCGCAAACAAGCAGGAAGAGGGGGGCAGCGACAGACGGCCAGTCTGCCTTAGTATTAGCACATCTCCCTTCCTACACAGCTGCCTGGCCAGGGTACTGCAAGCAGCACTTCCAACACATGGCATACTGCTTATGGGGTTCCCATCACAGCCGGAAAGGCTCAGAAAACGGTGCGAGGTTCACGACTGGCGAGCTTAATCTTTGTCTGCACCTGAGACAGCCATGTTCCAGTGCTCTGCACTCTGTCACTTAGAGTGAAACTGATCGTTTGCTCTTATCTTTTTCCTATCAAATACTATCAAACTGCAGGAGGCATTACTTTTGGAGGATCCAAAAGAAGTAGACAAAAGCAAAAGCCAAGTGCAACCCCTAATGATATATTATTTCCCCTTGGCATTACAGTATATATATGGCTCATCTTACACATTTTTTAATATGACATTTACAACAAAAATCCGATTCCCATTTAAAATAAACTACTGCTTATCCCACTGCTGAATTAGCATAATCGTCCGTTTTAATCTTGTTTAGTATTTTGATTATCCTTGTAAAAGGGAAGTCATTAATCTTACATGTCATCCTCCTTCTGAGGCTCACCAGGCTGTTTTTAAACTTTTCTAAGAGAAACTTATTTCACAAAACACAGTGTTTTTACCTGTAACTTGTCCCAGACACCAATATCATATCCAAAGTCTAGAATTGGTCTAATTTACAGAGGAAAAAAATAACATACTCAACCCTTGTGTATTTTACTTCTTCCGTTCTAAATTCTAGAATCTATAGAATTTAACCTCAATTTGAAAATGGACTGGGGTAACCTCGACCCCAAAAATACAGGGGTTAAGACATACAATGTCTTGCTTCAACCTAAATATTTGGCATTAAGATGTTCAGGATGTGTTGTTTATGTATTTATACTAAGACGTATATATAAACTGATTAATGTTTTTGAAAAACTTTATCTAAAAAGCAGAAAAGTAGGCTAATGATCACAGAAAAAGAAAAGTGCAACGTTCAATTTGCAGTCCCATTTCTTTATGTCTACTGAAAAATGGTTTTCTGCTGGTAGCACAGATGTCAGTAGGTTTGAAGTACAATCCAGAGTTTAACAGGAGGACAGATATTCAGAGCATGCAAGTCCAGCGCAAAAACAGGAAGACGAACCTGTTCCGTCTACACGATTGTGCGATAATAAACATTTGCTTCTGAATCCCCAAGCTTCTGTGAATGCTGACAAAACACACGACTAATCGATTTTAAACGTATGTTTACCCTAGAAAAGCTACCAGGCTTACAAAGGGGAAACCCAAATGTCAGCGTTTAGGTAAGAATATCAGAACCTCCGAGTCTTTTTAGAAAACTATTTTAACCCTCAAATTTTCGAGCGAAGGCTCAACTACTGCTTCTCATTTGTTTAATGTAAATATTTACTCTGAATGTCCATCTCTAGGTCAGTGGTCTCTAGCTACTGTCAGGCAAGACGCAAAGCGTTTATTAAGCTGCGTTTGGCGTTTCTAATGTTGTCAAGGCCAACAGCGCGGTTCGTTTTTCCTACAGAAGATCAACACGTAGCCTGCCTGCTATAAACAATAGCAAACTTACTAAGAATAGTGCATCAGACAAACACTCACCAGCTGAAACGGCTCTTCTGAAACCAGTTTTTTGACACAATATATTTTGGTGTGCTAAAGAAAAAAAATGCACTATTCCAAAAAAAAAACCCGACAATCCTTATTTTATTGCCTGTAGTTTAGGCTGAAATTATGCAAACCCGCTTGTACTGAAGCTGTCTCCCAAGCTCGATTGCGTGATCTCTTGCACATTTCTTTCGTCTTTGTTGTTGCCTTTGTGTCGAAGATAGACTAGCCTGGCGGCTTTGTGATGACAACGTCACGCAAGGGGGCGGGATCAATGTGATTGACAGCTAAAACGGCCACTGCGGGAGGAGACAAGGCGGAATAATAGTGCTCCCTAATACGCTCCCGGATGTGTAAATAAATACAGGACGAAAGCGTGATATAACGTGTGCAAACCAGACACAATTCAAAATAATGTATATATTTATTCCAACAGCTCAACACGGAAAATAAAATAATGGCAATATTTCGTCATTGTGCTTCATACAAATCCGGTGGATGTCAAGAATTTAAAATCAAATTAAATTATGATTTATCAAACATTACCTACCCATTATGCGCTAATTCCTCAACACAGATAAAAGATATAAACTGTCACAAACAGTGATGTCACAACTATAAATCCTTTCATTACATGTTTGAATTTATTTAATACACGCACACACAAACACATATGTATTAAATATATTACACACGCTTGCATTATGGCAATGACATTACGTGTCAAGTCTCTCCTACTGGCCCATCGTGTTGTTTCTGAAATAATGACCACAAATAATCCAGTTCATATTCGATAAGCTCTTCCATAGATAAAATAGTACATGTGCATTCACAGCCATAAAAAAATGCCTGTAAATGTTTCATTAACTAAAAAAATAACCAGCATACACATCGCTTTATGACCCTAATAGTCCCTTTGTGAACAGGGCATCGGAACACCGAGCAAAACAGTTACTGAAATGCTAACAAACAACGTTCAAATTAACTGTGCGTCGAGCAGAAGCACTGGTGATGTCATGCGTTTGCATCCTGCGTCTCCCTGCTTTTCTGACCCAGTTGTTCACCACATTTCTGGACAACAGTCTCTCTTTTTAAGATAGGCAAATCAACGAACTGAATCCCCGCATTCATGATATCAATGATTTAATGAATTTAAAGTTATGGCTTTGTTGCTACAAGAAAAAGAAGGGTCATCGGTACAGATCAATGTCACCTTTCCGCAAATACGAAGAGGAAGATGTCAGTTACGTGCTTGCATCTCAAGAGCAAATACTACATTTGACGTATTGATATAATAAAACGATTAATAAGTTGCTAAAATATTTGACTGCTAAACGATACAAGACTCTATAATACACCGCTCCCAGACAGGTCTAAATACTTACAAAAACACAATTTCCCCTTCCCGAGGGATACGGAAAATGCCTTTTCTCCTCTGCGGCTTCCCTTTTCATTCACAAGTCGCTCATGTGGTGCCACGTTCCCGATGCGATGGCGACACTTCTTCACTGTCTTTTATTGCATTGCATGTTCCTCCGACCGTTCATTCACCGCGGTTGCTCCTGGCTAGGATCACTCTTCAGCACTGCGAAGGCGACACGTTACCACCGCGGTTTTTCCACGCAAAGGTCCGTCTTATGTTTGGCCATTCATCAGTCTTCTCCAATTAGCTCTGATCCCCAGGTAGTTATTAACTAGAATAAAGCACACATCAAATGCAAACATAAAATGCGCGGAGTGGAATTTACCAAACCAAAAGGAATTACCTGAAAGCCAAATATACGCAATGAAAAGTCTGATAAAACTGTATATTTTCCCCCCAACTAGACCTCTCCAGTTATGATTCCCCCAAAAAAACGTGTAATGAATTTTTTTATCTTTCTTGAGCGCTTTCCTCAATAACAAATATAATCCATCGAGTTCTGCTGTATGTCGGTTTAAAGACCCTCTCCTAGGGTATATATACTTAATAATAAACGACTCTCTGGCTCTTTTGATTAAAGCAGAGCTATGACGTCCGTGTCTTTTGTTTTGTTGCTATCTGAAAAAAGTCGTTATATTCGAACTACTCACGGTGAGGCAAGCAGGCCCTAAAGCCCTCTCCTTTCGACCAATCACAACCAGCCAGATTCACGAACAACCAATCAGCTGCAAGGAATCCCAACCTTCGTTACCATCGACAGCCAATTGTTAACGCTCTGTGAATCAGACAAAGACCTGGGGCTTGTTTTGGTAAAGCGCGCTACCGCGGGAGACACGTGCCAATTCCCCAGCTACTGCATTTATGAACGCGCATTAGGTAGGCACGTGGTCGAAGTAAACAGGCGCGCAACCGAGGATTCTTTTTGAACAATGGAATAGAAGTTTATCAGCACTGTATATTACCCAGGTCGAATCGAAATAAATAAAATGTACCTGGAGGTAACACTAATTCTACATCGTTATAGACTTGAAGGGCTTACCTAGCAGTTCGCAACCTTAATTAGCCAGCCTAGGTGTGAACGCTAGAGTTAGAAATTATCGGAGACTAGAAAAGACGTCTCCTGGTTAATAGCATGGTATGCCTCAATACACAGGACAAAAAATACGCGTTTTACATTTTATTTCGTATTTAATTGCTTTAAGTTTAGATCTGATGGTGTATCTTTTGAGATACGCACACAAAGAGTTAATTAATTTATCCTGTCCTTTTAATTGCGGATTCTTAAAAAACCCAAAACCAAATACGACTTACATAATTGTTTACACCACTTACGTAGAATAAACAATTAGGGAAAGTATAATATTTTTGCATTTGCACCCTATTTTGATACATTTTGCGGGAACTCCGGTGCCACGTGGTGCTTGCTGCTGCGTGTTACGTGACCAGTATCTCGTCAATTAAATACACAAAGGCACAACACTTAGTTGTAAAATTACAGTTTCTTTAAAATTAATATACAGTTTTACAAAAGTTTACATTAACGTTAAACAATTTATGCCTTTAAGTAAAAACCAGAATTAACGAACACAAGCATAACATTCACCTTTACGGCGTCGTGTAATGTAATGGAAAGGTTGTCAATTCGATGCATTCTTTATTTTATAATACAGCACGATAAAATTGAAATATCACATACAATTAAATTACACAATAGCAAAACACAGTACCGGACGTTAATTTTAAATCATAATATCATTATGTAGTGTGTCTTCCCTGAGTTGCTCCCTGCCTTGCGCCTATAGCCTCCGGGATAGGCTCCGGACCCCCCCGCGACCCTGTATAGGATAAGCGGTTACAGAAAATGCATGGATGGAATTCCATTTTGTATCACGAAAAAGGCACGTTTGTTGCTTTTGCACGTTTGTTTGTTAACATTTTGATTTATGTAATCGCTTTTCAGGTATTTATATATTTTCAAATTTTAATTAGCCTTTTTTTCAAACATCTTTAAGCATATCAGATTCTAATTGCTATGGACACTCTATTAAATGTTCTTAAGGGTTAAACGTCACAAACGCTTGTGCTTATAGAATCGTTAGGACTTATTATGCGGATGCTGCAAATTAACGTGAGAATATTGTGCACGCATGACTTAATGAAAATTAAAATTTCCTTTGTGGAGGGAAGCGCGTCACGGCCAAGCAGAGCTCCTAACACTGCTGCCATGTTGTTCCTTTCCACTGTAACAAGATAGAAAACGTGTGAGTCAATGCAATGTCGCTTTAATCGCAGTTATACTGAAACAGACAGCGGACTACACTAACACGTCAATGCAGGTATTATTATGTATTTATTATTATTATTTTATTGTCTATTGAAAATTTTAGCCCTGTAAACAATTGGCAGCGAATTTAAGACACCAACAATTTTTATAACCAGGTATTTTTACAGTGTCATAAATAAACCATTCAGGTCTTGCGTCCGGTGAATTTCTGCGTACCGCGTTATTTTACATATGTCACAATACTGCCATCTACTGGACAAATGTGAATTATCTATATACCTTTAACCATTTATTCTGATCGGGGTCGCCTGGAGTCGGGGGAGGGGGGGGGCGCTAGAGCTTATTCTAAGCAGCATAGGGTGAAGTCAAGTGGGCATTGTAGTCATACTATCCATATACATGTATATAGTGGCATGATGTGATGTTCCCAAGGACTGTACGTGACAAGGGCAGGGTTTCATAATACTTAGTGTGCAAAAACACAAGACTGTGAAATGGGTGTCGGGCACAAGGGTTTACAATTATACATAGTACATTGAAAGTTGTGTGTAAACATAATAAATAATGCAGCAGCATAAATGGCTGAATATATAGTGTCAGTTGAATAACAATAATGTAAAATGAGTAGTGCCAGTGGTGGGGAGGTGTGTGTATTCTTGGGGGGTGGGGGGCTGCTGGGTGTTGAGTGTTCTGACAGCCTCAGGGAAGAAGCTGTTGCTCAACCTGCAAGAACTGGCTTGGATGCTCCTGTACTTTCTGCCAGATGGGAGCAGGACGAAGTGTTTATGGAATGGGTGTGAGGGTATCCCACGCAATGCTGGAGGCTTTGTGGGTGAAACTTTTGTGGAAAATGTCCTTGATGCTGTGGAGAGATTCCCCGATGCGTTTTGTCCATTGTATGCACCATCCACTGAGGGGACTTGTGGCACAAGGCAGGGGTACCGACAGGATGCGAGTCCATCATGGAACACATACACACATAATCATACCTTATGGGCATGTCTTTGGACTGTGGAAGGAACTTTTTGGGCACTTGGTGGAAGCACACCCAAGAGAGTGTGCAGACAGACTGCAGCCCACTGAGCCAGCTACAAGTGAAATGTTCAGATAGAAAAATAAGGCACCTTAAAAGCTTGAACTTAAAAGCTGCAGGGCCTCCAGCAGGAGCATCCAGTGACTTGACTCAACTACCATTCTCACAAATCAAAGCCAGCAAGGCTTTTTAGTGAGGCTATTATAATTTTCGCAACATGTTTTAGCGCATATTCTCATATGGCAGGCATGCATCCATCCATCCAGCTTCCAAGCTGCACTACAGAAATATCACACTTTCTTCTGACTTCCCTGAACTGTTTTATTTAATGTCCTATGCTTATATTATTTTACTTGTGCTACCTGATAACCTCTAATAGTTTCTGACACTTAGCATATCATCTGGCAGCCTATTTATGCTACCGAATTCCTGCTCCTTGCAAAAATACATTTACTATGGGTTTTTCTTAGATCTGGGAATAAAGAAGGCGAGGATTCCATTGAAGGTTACAGAAAATATCCGGATACCTAAGCAGAGGCCCTATGGCTTACCTCTATTTTCTTATGGGAAACAACCATTTGTACTATATTATTGTGAATCGTGAAATATCCATCAAGACAATGATACTAATTTATACCACTGCATGTTTTTGGAAGAGGCAGTGTTGTTCACAGGTTGTCTCAGCATAGCTGTTTTTAGTATTTAAACTCAAAAACTATTGGTTACAGGTGAGTGCAGCTCCTTGAGCTCTTGTTATCAGAAACTCAATTGGTTAGAAACAGCATCTATTACAGCACTATGGCCGTGAGTCCCAACTCTTATAGAGCAGGCTCAATACTATGAGAGTTCATGAAACAGGTATATAAGATTCTAACAGGTCTGGATGCTGTTCAACCAAGTAGTTACTTCAATATTAGTTCAAATACAAGTAATCGTGGCCATAGGTGGAAGTTAGCGGGAGGCACTGAGAACATTTTAAACTGGATCTGAGAAAACATTTCTGTACACAGTGTATAGTTAGAGTATGGAATAGTCTTCCTGTTAGTGTAGTACAAGCTAAACCCTTAGGTTCCTTTAAATCAGAGCTAGATAAAATTTTAACTATAAGCTATTAGTTGAATTCTCCCCATGTGAGCTTGTTGGGCCGAATGGCCTCCTCTCGTTTGTAACCTTCTTATGTTCCTATGAACCTCATATACAACGTGACTTGATCACCCAGGCCCTCTGTATATACAGCAAGAGATGACCACCAGGGCCCTTTGATATATACAGCACAAATTAGCAATCAGCATCCCCAGGCCCTTCAGCATTAATAGTGCAAGCTAACCAGCAGGGGCCCCCAGGGACTTCAACAAGTACAGGGCAAGCTGACCACCACCAGGCTGCCCAGGACCCTCAGCTTATACAGTAAGTGTTGACCACCAGGGCCCTCTGCATCTGTAGCAAGAGTTGATCACCATAGCCCCAGGTGCCTTTGCGCTTCCTGGCATACAGGAACCAAGCTGTACCTGAGCCCTACCATAAAGAGAGACTAGTAACAGCGTGGTGCCAGCTCATTTCGGTTTTCTACTGCAGAAGGGTTGGCTTGGTAAAGGCATTGCTGGGACTGGAGAGCAACAGTGACGTATAACCAAACAGATACTTGTTTACTCTTCACTTGGTATACATCATGATTTACTATGTGCTAATTTCTGCTAGCATGTCTGTGAAAATAGATAGGTTAGCATCAAATGCTAGAGGAATTAGCATTTGCTTGCATAAATTTACATTATGAATCCATTCTGTTCAGCTGTTCTATAATACTTCTTAAGTAGGAGGTTGGAAATTTTCAAGTTCCAAGTTACATAAGAACATAAATTTATAAACAAGAGGAGACCATTCGGCCCATCAAGCTTGTTTGGGGAGAATTCAACTAATAGCTTAAAGTTGCTAAAATCTTATATAGCTCTGATTTAAAATAACCCAAAGTTTTAGCTTGTACTACACTAACAGGAGGACTATTCCATACTCTAACTACACACTGTGAAAAAAAGTACTTTCTCAAATCCAGTTTAAAATCTTCTCCCACTAATTTCTACCTATGGCCATGAACTAATATTGAAGTATATTGAATTATTTGGTTGAATAGCATCCAGACCTGTTAGAATCATATATACCTGGATCGTGTCCCCCCTTAATTTCCTTTGCTCAAGGCTGAACAGATTCAGCTCAGCTAACCTCTCCTCATAAGGCATTCCTCTAAGACCAGGAATCATTCTAGTAGCCCCAGTTTATATTTCTGCTCCCTGCATGGATTACCCTACATTTGTTTATATTAGATTTCATCCGCCAGGTATCCGCCCAGCTACTAATTAAATCAAGATCCTGCTATAGCCTCTGTACCGCTAGTTCGGTATCTGCTACACCACCCACCTTGGTGTCATCTGCAAATTCAACCAGTTTACTGTATTTATTGATGTCAATATCGTCAATGTAAATTAGGAATAATAGTGGTCCTAAACTTTAACCCTGCGGTACCCCACTATGAACGCAGGCCCACTGTGACATTGCACCTCTAGTAACTACCCGCTGCTTCCTGTCTGTTAATCACTTTTCAATCCAAGCTGCTACTGTACCTAAAATCCCTGCTGCTTTGAGCTTAAGAAGGAGTCGTTTGTGGGGGACAATATCAAAGGCCTTCTGGAAATTTAAGTAGATCACACCGTAGGCCTATTTGCGGTCATTTTCTCTTGCATCTTCCTCAAAGAACTCAAGTAGATTAATTAAACAGGATTTACCTCTCCTCAATCCATGTTGGCTATCCCTCAGAATGTTATTTGAATCCAGATAATCTATCATTTTCACTTGCATTATAGCCTCCATTAATTTTCCAGTTATGCAGGTTAAACTAACTGGCCTTTAGTTTGATGGATTACTTCTATCCCCTTTTTTGAATATGGGTGTTATATTAGCATGCTTCCTGTCAGCAGGTACCACACTAGCCGATAAGGATTTCTGAAACAGTAAAGTTAAAGGTCATAAAATAATATCCCTCATCTCTTTTAAAACCATAGGTGAGATGCCATCAGGGCCCTGCAATATATTTATTTTGAGCTTAGCTAGGCTTAGTACCACATCAGCTTCAGTTATGCATATATTAGTCATAGACGAAGCCGAATTAAGAATAAGAGTCTGTACGTTACTCATATCCTCTACAGTGAATACCCGTGCAAAATAATCATTAAATTCACTAGCTATAGCAATTTCATTTTCAATTATAAGATCCTTACTATCCTGCAGATTAGTGATTTCAGCTTTTATAGCTCTCTTCGAGTTAAAATATTGGAAGAAACTTTTATCATCCTTAGCCTCCAATGCAATCTTCCTTTCAACATTCCTCTTTGTGAGTCTAATATTTTTTAATTCGACCTGTAGACTTAGATACTCTTGCTTAGTTCCCTCATCATTAGTTATTTTCCATTTGAAGAACAGGGCCCTTTTCCTCATGATTTTATTCTTAATTGCAGTAGTGAACCATCTTGGTTACAGTTTCTAGATTTAGTTTTTGCTGGAAATGTGTATGAAGTCCTCTTGCGCTTGCAATATGTGCTTTTAAGAAATTCCCATGCTTCTTCAACAGTTTTGTTATTTAACTCCATCCAGTTTACATTTTCTAGTTTGTCTCATACCATTAAAGTTAGCCTTCCTAACACTGTATACTTTTGTTTTTGTTTTTGCTCTTTGGACACTAAAATTAACCTGTAATTTAACCATGTTATGATCACTACTGTCAAGTGGTTCTAAAACCTCAAGTTTTCCAATCCTATCCTGGTTATTACAGAAAACAAGATTGAGAATGGCCTTTCCTCTGGTAGGGGTTTTAACAAACTGCATAAAAAAGCAATCCCAAAATACCAATCCCACCATCCCAAGTTCACTTACAGTAATCAGAGACTCACAGATGTCCCACTGTATCCCAGGTAAATTAAAATCACCCATAACTACCACATCATGCCACAAGTTATCGGGAATATATTCCATTGTGCAATACTATTAATAATGAATAATATATGCCTTTTTTTCCCTTCAGATAATCCAGGCATATTGACGCTGATCACTGGTTCTTTTTTTAGCTCTTTGCTTTTTGACCAATCAGATCGTGGTGATGTAATCAGCTCAGTTTAGTTACGCTTTCAGCCCTACTAATAAGTGGGGCATTTTCAGCGCGGCTCTGGGTCGGGTATGGCTTGGATAATTCACAATGGGAAACTTTCTTCGCAGATCGGGTACAGTTCGGTTCTTGGTGTAAGTGGAAAAGCGCCAATATATAGCACAAGTTAACCACAAAGGCTCCCAGCATATAGAACTCAAACTGACCACCAGGCCCTCTGGGGTCCTTTCCACATACAGTTAACTGCCATGGCTCCCAGGCTCTTCAGCATATACATTGTGAACTGACCACCCGAGGCTTAAAAAGCTTAAAACAAGGGCAATTCAGAGACTTAGGCCCTAGTAGTAGTAGGGCTAGTAGTAGTTGCACAGTAGTGCAAGCTTAACATCAGAGTCACAGGCCCCTGTCCTCCATACGCTGGTTGCCATTTTACAGTATTCTATAGCAAGAGTGTTAATTCGAAATAGAAGAGAACCTTGAAGGACGGTATGTTGCTTAAATCACGGCTACCACTATATTACTACGTGTGGCCATTCAAAAGCTTCCACTATTTTCACGCTTGCATCAAAGACATTAACTAATAAACAGTGTGAGTAAAGAAGACCCAACATTTCAGGGTTACACTAGAGCCAAGGGATTGAAATCATTGCTAGTTACAGTTTTGCTAGCTAGCTATGTTTTATTATTATTATGATTATTATGATTATTATGATTATTATGATTATTATTATTATTAATAATAATAATAATAATAATAATAATAACAACAAGGATCAGGACTAGAATTTGGGAAACCTGGCGTTTTGAGTGATAAACTGTGGTCTGTTTGTGACATATGACCTTAAATCAGAGAAGGGCTATACCAGTAATACCAATATAGGACTGGCAAGAAAGGGATTTTGAATTTGATACGGGACAGAACCAGTAACCAGTAACCAGTGTAGCTGTGAGAGAATGGGGGTGATGTAAGCAGAGCGCTTGTTGTGAGTGAGGACTCTCACAGCACAATTCTGAATGAACTGAAGCTTGAGCAAAGATTCGTCAGGAAGGCTAATGAGAAGGGAACTTTAATAGTCAATACGGGACAGGATGAAAGCATGAACCAGAGTTTGTGTATCATTACTAGTGAGAAATGGCCAAAGGCAAGCAATGTTATAGAGGTGGTAAAATGTAATTTTGGTGAGGGACTTGATATTGTAATCGAAGTTCAGGGATACTGCTAGACTTCTGATTATAGGAGTAGGTTTAACGGACACACCATAAATACAAACTGAGAAATTTGATGTTTTGGATAATGAGGATTATTTTTAATCAGCATTTGGTTTGAGAAAGTTGTCTTACAGTGTTGCAGACTGGCCCTCCAGGACCGGAATTGGGGAACCCTGGCGTAGAGTGAAACTATTGTCTATTTGTGAGATATGACTTTAACCAGAGAAGGGCTATACCAGTAATACCAATGTAGGACTGACAGGAAATGAGGACCTTGTGATTGACAGTGGCCACAGACCTGAGGAGATCATTGACCACATGCAATAGAGCTATCTCAGTGCTGTGCAGTTTATGGAATTCAGAGTGAAATGGCTCATAGAGTGCATTTTCCTGAAGAAAATCATTCTTGATGAAAAGTTGAGTCAATACCACGCTTTCTATGACTTTTGCTAAGAATGTAAGATTTAAGATGGGGCTATAGTTAGAAAGACAACTTTGACTTGTCAGCTCTTGAACTAGCCAACATAATCTGCCAAGTTAGCTAGCAGGGATTGTTGTCCTGTGTGTAAGTGACAAAGGGAGGTCATTTTACTTAAAATTTAAAGTTACGGTATGTTAGCATTCACGTCGATGTGCCATTAGCTAGCTAGTGAGCTATGTGGATGTGGCCTACGCACGGAAGAGCATAGTATTTTCCAAGTGTCCTGGGTGGTCACAACACAGCAAGTCAACTAAAACATAAGGCCTTGTTATTGGAGCAGAATCCACTTGTACTGGTATGGCACACTGGTCTAGAGCTGGGCACAATAAAAGATTGCATGCCAAATCTGAGAGCCTAGACAATGAATATGTGTTTTAAATGGCTTCACTTTACAACTTACTTTGCCCACTTTGACACCTCTGATGGATCTTATAAAGAAAAATGGAGGTACAATCACGGCATAAACCAGTGATGGACAGTTTACACAATGCATTCTATGCCGAGTAATCTCAAAGCGTTCCACAAGCCACGGATTGCATTATAAAGACGTATTAACACGGTATAACTGTAATGCGACTATGCAAATGAATGCTGACCACCAGCAGAACCCTTTATAACGACACGCAGCTGGCCGTAGTCAAGGATAGCAAGCTACCACGGCAACCAGTCCTAAACAGCAGGCAAATTAGCTTAACCTCGATTTTCTTTTCTTTTCCCCTTGCTCCTTCTCTCTCTTCTCCTTTGCATTTTCTATTCATGTGAGCTAGAGTCCAGGGAGGACAGCCTTGTTGTTTCTGTGCCAACTGCGGGTAACGAAAGGCTAAAATGACCAAAACACAATCGACATTTCACTTTATAATACTGCCAAAATGGAATAAGTTTGTAAATTCAGCAAAGCTTTATATTAAAACACATACTATAGCAGAAATAATGCTACAGAACAGGGGCTTGATGCAATTTACATGGGAAATTTCTAATGGTGGATGTTGATCTTTAATAAATTACTGGTATACAGAAAACTAGAGCAGCATGTAAGAAAACATTTTATTAAGAGTAATTATAATCAAAAGTAGAAGACTGTACAGGAAGCATTTCTCAGGGCTCAAGTTCTCTTTTAAATTATGGAGGCCATAGGTCGTTTAAAGTGTTTATTTTATCCAGTGTTAAAGTCATTATATTGTTTTGTGTTTTCATTTCATTTAAATGTCTACTTGTAACGATAATTGATTAGGGGAAATCCATCCATTTTCTGTATCCGCTTATCCCAATCATGGGGGGGAGGAGGGGTCCGGAGCCTATGGGGACAAGGCAAGGAACAACCTAGAATGGGGTGCCAACCCATCACAGAGGACACTCATACACCATTCATGCACACATGCACACCTATGGGCAATTTAGCAACTCCAATTAGCCTCAGCATGTTTTCAGAAACCGGAGTCCCCAGAGGAAACCCCACGGCGACACGGGGAGAACATGCAAACTCCACACACACACAACCTGGGTGGAGATCAGAACCCAGGTCCCAGAGGTGTGAGGCAACAGTGCTAACCACTGCACCACCATGCCACCCCCTGAGGGAAAACCATGTTGGTGAAATGAGAGCCTCTATATAAACAAACAAGGTTTAACTCAATGTGGATTCATTCAGCGGTTATTATTTACAAGATGTTTTTCTCTACTATTATGCGAAATTTATTCCAGCAATATGCCTAACATAAGAGCTAGGCTACAAGGAGGGGAAATAAAATGAATGCCTGGGATTCACCGCGCTTATATAATAAATGTTTGACTCTAATGTATTTGGAAGATTGTAAGGTGAACATAAATGTAATACCTGAGCTCAGACTTTCCAGGTCAAGCTGAAATAATGTGCATTAAACAAATACGACACAGGTGTTACATAAAAAGCCTATGGACAGAGCTCCAGACCATGACCTGGGAGATGAAGCAATAAGGGCAGGCAGGCTGTAATTAGACCGGCGTAATGAAAAGCCACGGTGACGTGACAGCGACCAACAGCCAGGATCCGCAACATCCATTTTTAACTCCCTGCCAAATTCTCAGCTGTCAGAAACCACTTTACAGGCTGGTCAGAGGTCTTACTCCCTGCAGACACTGGAGGACAGACCCCAAATGCAGTGCTCAAACCCAGCTGACGGAATCACTACAGTATCTTTTAGTATATAAATATTAGGGCGGGGTATTGCCAGCTAGTCCATGATACAATAATTTTCACAATACCAGTGTTATGTTTCAGTGCATCACAGTATTAGTATTGCATCCTGATAGTTAACTCTAATACTGAAATAACAGAACTCCTAAAATTTACAAGCCAAATTTAATGAATAGGCTTTAACTAAGCATCTTCAATAAGGTCAGTAGGCTGAATATAGCTGTACCACTTCAACTCCAAATCACATAAACCATGCATTTCTTTGTACTAACAAAGTACACATTTTTGTTTTAAAGCCACAAATGTGGAGGGGGGGACAATGAAGTACGACTTGTACTTCAGCATTTCAGAAGTGGACACTTCACTGCGTTTTCGCATTGCGGTGCACTTGCTCAGGTTGGGAAAAAAGGCTTGTGAAACAAAACATTCAACTACTGCCAGTATTAAACGGTAATACAATAGCAAACAACCACAATTTAATAATTTCAGAATTGCTGCAGCTGTAATAAATATGACATTGGCGTAAATGACAATGATAAACTTCTACCCAAAAAGCTTCATAGCCACAACATAGAAACATCCCACTTTTTTTCCTTTTGTCTTGAATTACTGAAAATGCTCGCTGAGTAGCCTTTTCAGGAGTAAGATATCCAGCACGGCATCATTTTGCCACAGATGTGCAGAAAAAGGTGCAGGCTGGCGGTGGGGCTGCAGTCTCTGATGTGACTATTGGGTCACTCCAGCCTGTGCTCCTGATTCACAGATAAAAGCTGGTCCAGAATAAACGATATCAAATTTTCCATTAGGACTTTGAACAGTCACAAGGTATCAGTATAGTACGGCTCACTTAAACACTGCTGAAAATCACTATACGGCGTACATCTTCCCTACATGCAAAAAAATGAACATCTTCAAGGTGGCGAGTTAAACTTCTTTCAGAATGTCATTTGGATGGTGTCACTGAGAGCACTTACCTTTTAAACTCAGAGAAGAGGTAAACACTCAAAACAGGATATTTGTGAATAAGATTTTACATTTAACCATGTATGGAATTCAGGATTGCAGCAGTGTAAGTCTGCACAAGCCATTGACATGTCATCCTCTCTGCTCTGCTGGATTTTCAAAGGAATGATTCAGCCACTTATTGACTGGTGCAGGCAGCATGATCTGCAGCATGTTCAAATCCCTCAATAGATCCCAATCTTTGGAAATGCTTCCGCAACCTCGTCACTAGTGAGTGTAGTGTATCGCAGGTAATACTTGATTAGACCCTTACCATAAACCGATTAACCTTCTGAAACTGCAGGATTCTCCCCTCCACAGCACCCTAACATGCTTTGGAACCTGTGTCACAGTCCAGTATCAGAAAGGTTTTAGCCTAGTTCTCATCTCCAAACAACAGATACTCAGGAAACCCGTTTAAATTTCAGAAGTCACATGCCTACAATATTAGTGTATTTAGTGTATTAATATTAAAGATTAATTTGTTCACTGAATCATGGGATCATCTATATGGGTGATTTGCTGTGGTTTGATAATGAAGGAAAGCGGATTTCCTTAAAGTAAATTCAGCAGCTGTGATAGTATTTCTGCTCCCCCAAATAAGGTTGGTGAAAGATGAAACATTTAGAAGTTAAACCATAGTTAGGGAAAAAAAAATCCCCAAACACCGGAATTGTACAGAGGAGTAGTTTAATACAAGGAAACAATTATTTAACAAGATTAATATTCACTAGAAACAAAACATCCATTTTACAATAAAAAAGGTTTTACACAAAGCATCCAAAAATATAAGGCGGGGGAGCAGGGGGGAAAAAATAATATAATAATTAAAAAATGCTCCATCTCTTACCTATTCAATATAGAATAACAATCACAAAGCTGTGGCAATATAACTTTTCTTTAATTACATAATGGTGAGAATAAAGATTTCTCTTTTGAAAGAATAAAACTGCAAATCACAACTGATCCCCAACTAAACAAAGCACGCAATAAATCTTGTTATACAAGACTAATAAAGGCACAAAACCAGACAGGTTGCACATGGATTCAGCAGAAGCTATCTTACAAGAGAATTTGCAGTGTGTTTCTAGAGAACTAGCCTCCCACTGGCACCCAATCAGCTCCATTTGACCCAAAGATCGACTCTGACTGGACAGACTCAGTTTAAATGGCACAGTACTGAATGCATGAAGCACAGTCAGTACTCTACGGCAAAAGTACAGGGAAGCAAAGCTTTTGCTTTCTGGGAAATGCAGGATACAGAGCACAAAAACAGTTAAAATCGCTTCACAGACCCACAAACCGTCATTTGATCAGTTATGGCTGTTCCTCTAGTATGTGACTGAATGACACTGAATCATTTACCTTCAGAAAGGGTTGGAAGCAGAACCTTTGGCTCATCAAGAATGAAAATCCCAACAAAAACATTCAGTCCAAGAGAACAAGCCATGGCAGATATTTCAGAATTGCAGCATGACAAAACCATGAAGTGGACGCTAATCCGGCCAGAACCCTCATGCTTCCAGTTCGACCATGTCTTAGCCTTTGATGTCCATTATGATGCCCAATAAGACCAGTAGCCCTCCAAGATTTCAGTTGTGATTTAAAAAGGTACCAACCTGCTGAATTACAGGTCCGATCACGTAAACGGAGGGTTTTTTTTTTCTTTTTTTAAAGACATGCAGCAAGCTGGATTCTCTTTTCTCTACAAAAGCATTTTAAAGTTCATCCTCAACTGAGGCCAATGCCCAACATTGTCCGGCAGTAAGCTGGTCTAGAATTTCACCTTCCAAAACAAAGTAAAAAGGACACAAAATGGGAGGGGTGTTTGCTTTTTTTTTGGGGGGGGGGGCTGTAAATGAAAGCACCCTCATAACGGGAAGTGCGAGAGCATGAAAAAGGTAGAGGAGCGGGAGCCCAAGATTCCCAAGTGGAAGGGCCAGCAACGTGGCACTTACACAGTCTTTGTATAGAAAGCCATAACAGTCATGCAAGGGCAGTCAATTGTCACAAGGCGGGAGAGGCCGGGAAGGGGGGGGAAAAGAGATACAGAGAGATAGAGAGAGAGCGTGGGAGACAGAGAGAGAGCGAGAGCGTGTAAGACACACAAGGGGGGTGAGACGCCGGGAGATGTAGAACTACATGCACATGTCCAAAGCCTCTGTGGCCTACGAACCTGAGGCAGCGGGGGGAAGGGGGGGGGGGGTGTACACCAACAGCAAACTATAAGATGTGCAAAAAATTGTTTGATTAGGCTTGGCTAATCAGGCATTATCAACCAGACCCAGAGATGGTTTGTAGAATGAACAGGTGCGGATATGAATGTAATGAAATGACTTGTAAATGAAATTAAGAGGCAAGTAAGCACAATGGCTGTAAAACAGGACTCTGCTGTTAACTTATTGTAGATTCCCGTATTACATGAAACACTGGAGCTTGATGAAGAACAAAAAGTCTTCATTATGAAACACACTTACAATATAACTGGGAAGTGACATTCAAGACTGACTAGAAGAACATCTGATGGGTTAGCATGAAATTGAAGGTCCAGAACGAAAGGTAGAGGAGGCAGGCTGCCTACGGACATGCGATGAGGGCGTTTTGTTTCGGGGTGGTCTAAGGGAGCCCTTCAGTAGTAGGTGCTGTAACTTGGGGGGGGGAGTAAGCCTCTTTAGCACCAAGCAGTGTTAAGTACATGCTCCTCCCCACCTGCCCAGCTCCCCTTGGCCGCTGACAAGCCCAAGATGCACCATTTATATATGTAAGGTCCAAGTTTTAAGTGCTCGTGTCTAATCGAAATGTAGGCTTAATATTCTGTCTGTGACATTTGCTTTTGACTCACTGACTACGGATAATGCAGGTCAGCATTCTCATCACAAGCAGCCCAGCCCCACTCAAAAAGGGGTTTAGTGAGGAGTTTCGAAAGCTGTATACGGGATTTGTTTCATAAGTGCTTATTTAAGATCCCATAATAAAATCGCCTTCTCTTGGGTAGATGATGAATAATGACCAAAAAAAAAAATAAAAAATCCTCAAAACCATTCAAGCACCCCCCCCCCTCAAAAATTAAGTGGCCCCACCTGCCAAAGCCAAAGGCGAGAGGACAACAAACGTGAGAGAGAGAGAGAGAGAGAGAGAGAAAGAGAGAAAGAGAGAGAGAGAGAGACACACAGAGAGAGGAGGGAATAATTCCCAATGCCCTTCCCGAGCGATCAAGCGGGAAGATAATTATGTCGAGCTGAGACGTGAACCAAAGCACATTCTGGAAGAGAAGCTGGCGAGGAGGACAGCAGCACTGGCGTTGTATCCATCCTGGGGAGATCTGTAAGGGCGGCAAGGGTGGGCGGGGGGGGTGGGGGTGAGAGAGCTGGCTGAATACACCTCGTTTCTCATCCTGACTGGTGTAGGACCAAGCACATGGCAAGGGAAAGGGCTGAACTACATCTTGTGAAAAAAGAATACATTTGAAGTCATTTGTTGGCCACCAACAGGTTTGATGGATTCAAATAACCACTTTAGCAGCACTGAGAGGGAGGGAGAGAGAGAGGAGGAAGAACAGAAAACAAATGTTTGGTGGAATTGAATTAAACACTAAATGCTGATGACGGATGACAAATGATCACAACCCTCTGAAGTGTTTAGAGGTTTGCGTGCCTTGATCCACAGAGCCACACCCCTGGCAGAGAGGTCTGGGGAGATGCTAGACAAACTATGACCCAACAAAGAGACAAAAAGTTACCAAGGAGGATCAGTGCTGGAAGATGACTAGACATAGCCGGCCTAGCTTCCATACAACGACCTGCAGAACCAGAGCTCACATTGAGGTTGGACTGATATTTACACTTTCCTAGGCTAACGGCTGAATAGCTACAGGTCTTCCCAGTAAACAAGAGGCTTGCTTCTATGTGGTTGAGAGTTGTGATGGAAAGACCACTTTGAGGGACTCCTTAACCTGGCAGATACACCTTCTAACCGGGAAGTGAGTGTTGAAAACTTCTGGTGGCTCAGTCAGCAGATGAAGTTGCTATGGTGGTCAGAGGACTCTGCAGTGGAAGGACTGCAGGGGCAGATGAAATCTGTTCAGAGATGATGTCGAGAGCACTGAATGATGCTAGGCTGACATGGCTGACGCGACTCAGCGCTGCATGGAAGGTGGGTATAGTACCCTCTGGACTGGTTTACAAGGAATACAAATGCAGCAGAGCTGTCGGCAATGATGGCAAAGAGACAGTCCTGTTATTTACAGACGTCATGCTCTTGGTCTCATCAGACCAGGACCTCTAGCTTCCATGCCAGGTGTGAAGTGCTGAGGATGAGAATCAGTACCTCCAAATATGAGGCCATGGTACATATGGAAAGAAGTGGATTGCGTTCCTTCCCTTAGTGCCAGAATTTATATGCCTCAGGATGTTGTTCAGGATTGATGGTGAGAGGGAACATGGGATTGACAGGAGTAAAAACAGACGAGGCTTGTGTTTTACGAGTCAATTTATGTCTCTCCTCAGCTATGGTCATGAGTTCTGGGTAATTACTGGGAAAACAAGGTTGTCAGTGCAAGCAGCCAAAATAAGGTTTCTCCACAGGCTTACTCATTCATGACAGGGTGACGAGTTCAAAAATCCAGAGGGATCTCAACAGATAAGATCAAGAAGAATCAGTGGCATCATATAAGGATGCCACCTGGACAGCTCCCAAGAAAGCTGTTCTGGACACGACTCACTAGACGGAGGTCTTGGAGAAAGCCCAGGACATGCTGGAGGGATTATATCTCTCAGTTGGCTTTGAGATGCCTAGGGATCCAACAGGATGATCTAGAGTCTGTGGCCATGGAAAAAGGCATCTGGTCTGGCCTGGTCAGCATGCAGCCAGCATGAGCCGCACCATTGAGATGATGAGATGGGATGGGATAGGATGGGATGGGTTGAACGACTTAATAGATGGCAGAGAATAGTAATTTATACTCATACGCATGAATGTGTTATTAGCAGAGCAATAACCTTTAACAGTGTTCACCTGTGTATAGCAGAAGAAAAAATGAAGAGCCTGAACCCCAACCCAGATTGACACAGGAGAGCCCCCTAGCTGTCACCTGACGATTAGGTCCTGAAGCTGGGCTGGAAGCGTGCCGTCTCTGTGAAGATGAGCTCCTTCAGGGTCTCCTTAGGCAGGTCATCCAGTTCCATTTCAAACTTGAAGGGAGCCTCAGCTACAGGCTAGGAAGGGGTTCACAACGGCAAGAATGATTAGGGACACAAAGCTTCAAAGGGGTCTCCTCAGCCATGAGCCTGAAGTTTGTTCTTTAGAAATGAGTAGAAATATCCAGCTGCATAAATGTAAGGGAATAACAGCACCACTGATTACAATATTCAATACATTATACCAAGTACTAACTTTGGACGTACCAGCGCCATTTTTTGGTAACTTCCATTGCACGTGCTTTGAAACTTTTTGCTTTACGTTATGGTTGCTTTCAGTTCAATTAAGGGGGGAGGACACAATGAATTAAACCCTTTGAAGGAAGCACCAAGGATGCCCACTGGCAACCGCAAGTGAACTTAATGCCTGTCTTGATCTGCAAACTCACAAAATCAATTTTAATTCAATACTACTCAGTGGGGGCGGTTCACCAACTGGCTTGACAGGAAGGCAGCACTGCGGCTAAAGAGGTTTTCACTGCCTGCAAAGCCGAGAAAGCAAACGGGAGTAGAGACAGCAGCCAATCGGTGCAAAGAAGCATCCGACTTCAGATGTGTGGAGGGAGGGGGTTACCCAGAATAATCCCAGGGCTTTAAAATAAGTCTGCCCTTTCCTTGGTACTCAAATACCATAGTAAAATTGTCATTTTAAGTAACGTGCACTGAGGCAGGCACTGGATACCGCGAGCAGCGTGTCAGGTGTTTGGCATCCCAGCCAGTCAGCGTGTGACCACCACAGGTCACCCGAGGACCACTGGACACCACTCTAGACAACGTGGACAATAAATTGCTCCGAAAATATTTGTAGTCTTCAGCTCAGCGTTTAACACTGTAATCCCATCCAGCCTAATCAACTATTAGACCTGGGGCTCCCTTTGGATCAGTGGCAGAGCCTTGCGAGTACAGATTGGTAGAAACACCTCTTCCACTTGTTCTTCGGCACCCCACAAGGCTGTGTACCACGCCCCAAGCTATCCTCACTGCTCACCCACGCCTGTGAGGCCAGACAGCTTCAACGCAATCATCAAGTTACTGCTAATGATACCACCATCATAGGCCTGATCACCAATGACTATGGACTGGCTTGTCAGAAACTCTTCCCAAATATGAGCAGGATTAGACCTGCTGCAGGCAGCAGAAGACCGGCACACTCCCGTCCATACTAGTGGGTATGCTGTTGAGTGCATCAGCAGATTTAAGTTCCTGGGGGGTTCCAATACTGACACCTTCCATTGGTCACATGACACCGGAGCAGTCGGACGGTACACTGAGGGATGTCTAAATTCCAATATCTGTGCCAACCGATTTTTTACAGATGCATTACTGAGTACAGAAGTATAAGGCACCGCAGAGGCTGGTGAAGATCACTAGCACGCATCTCAGCAGTTCAGGGCATGCTTCACTTAAAATAAATGTCTAATTCTGAATGTTTGACTTAAACACATACACTGGAAAAAAAAGTACCCCATAATGCTCATTATGAGCATTACAGCCCATACAATTTTCAGGAAATACTGCGCTACTTATTCTTCAGTGCAGGGTTTATGGTAAAAATAAAGAAATGAAACGTCAGATTGGCAAAGGGATTGTAATCCTCCGTTACTGTGGCGAGGTATGACAGGCACCATAGGAAGTTCAGATTAGTTGACAAAGCAACACTATTCCGGTGCTTTAAATCTTGACCGTGCATTTTGCCGAGCAAATACATATACCTAATAAGGAACACATGGTATTAACAAAAGTATTTGGTACTGAAGTTAGACAAAAAGATCTGAAAATTCCCGAAAGTATTCAGACAAATTGCACAACAAAAAAAACAAACTGCTAAAGAAAAGGAAATATAATAGTACAATTGCTAGCATTATTACTCAGAGCCTTCCCTCAAAATGTTTCCCTTTCAGACGTTTGTTTGGAACTCATCCCTAAACATTACACTTACTGTGCTCTGGTGGGTTACGTGAAGCTGAGTTCTATAGGTATGCACTCAGGTGGGTGGTGATTATGCGATGGCAAACTGGTGCCCAAACCTTACCCTTCCACAATCTGTTAACAATATACTAAAACAGCAAGTAGAGTAATGAAGGGTTAATATTGCCTTTCAAGACCCCTCAAAGCAAAGTGGTCCTTACCTCATCTGTGGGGTCGTAATACTGCTCCAGATAAGGGTGGGCCAAGGCCTCCTCCACTTCAATCCGCTTGTGAGGATTAAAGGTCAACATTTTGTCCAGCAAATCCAATGCTAGCATAGACACAGAGAAGATAAAGTACATGAGAGATGCGTAAGGCCAGCAGGGCACAGAGTAGCCAGGGGCTGGAGCACGAGGCCAGCTCATTTTAAGGGGAACCTGGTCCATGAACAAGATGCCCAGTTATGGAAGAATAAGCAGCTTTATGCTGTGCAACTTGTTTTTCCATCCCAAGACCCAATTTAAGATAAAACAAAACACTGGGACATTTTCAGGCATTTGAAGTCAACATACATTGGCTTTTTGAGTACAGTCTAAAAGGAAAGGGGGTAGGCTGACCTTTTGGATCGGCGTTGGGGAAGAGTCTGTTCCAGGGCACTTTGCACCGCAGAGGGAGAGACAGCAGGTAATTCCGGGCTTTGAGGTTGAATATGCAGTTGAGGTCTTCCTGAGAGGGCGAGCCCAGGATGCCTGCAGGGAACAGAAGGGGTAACTTAACAGCTACATCAACTTACACACACACACACACACACACACACACACACACACACACACACACACACACACACAAAGTGTATACAGTATATATACACCAAGGCTTTCAGGCTTCAGTAGATAATTTCATTTTGTTTGGCAGGAGGACAATGTGTCAGCAACAAAAATGTCCACAGTCATGCCTGCAGATAAAGCGCATGTGGTTATTGCTGGGGGCTGGTCCTTTATAAAGAAATCAAGGCAGTATGAGGACCCGAGACAGTAGGCCACACATACTGCCCGCTGTGCGCAGACAAGAACACTGATGACTCCCCAGGATGGCCTGTTCCACATAGGTAATAAAATCAAGAAAGATCCAAATACAGGAATGACAAGAGCCATCGTTAAGGAAGCATCTGTTCAAAAGAAGAGCCTGTGGAGGAGTGCAGAGATGGCATAGATGGCAGGAAACGAGCAAATCACTAACCCTGGGTGGCGGTATGAACAAATGAAGGCCAACACCTTGTTCTCTTACAGATATTTGCAAGGCATTTGTCAATATGAAACAGAATATGACTAACGAATCTTTATGGCCCCAAAATGACTAATTTACTAGATCCAGGTGTCCAATAACTACAGGCGAAAGTGTCAACATTAAGCGCCAAAGGGAGATTCAACTCATTGTTCTGCCCAGCGTAACTTCCCGGTTCTTCCCCAGTGACACCACCCCCAGCGTACAGCTCAAATTCCAGCCCCCAGAGGCCCGTCACTGGCCCTAGGTCCTGACTGCCATGTCACACCAGACAAACAGCCCGTCGTTTGAGCAGAAATGCAGTCAGCACTGTGAGCAGTAGGAAGCGGTTCTTATTACGTATTCTGATCTGATGAGAGATGGATGATAATCAAGCAGGACAAGGACAAAGCAATTGCTGCAAAGAACCACTGCCGACGCATCTTGTGACTTCCACTGTTCACATCTATCGCTCATTCTTTCACTTGATCACTTTGCTCATTAACCGGAGTGGCTACAAAGGGCCCATTTTCACACTAGAATGCATGACCATTCCTGCAAAGCTACTTTAATGTCAAAGTTACCAAACAGTGACCCACTTCTCTCTGGTCTTCAGGAGCTGAGAAAAATAAGAGAACTCTGAACTGCTGGTAAAAATCATGAAGTGCACAAAGTCTTTCAGCACGCAATATGCACTGCTTCAGTCAAATTCCTGAAAGCGTGTTGTAATTAATAATTACAGTTCATTAATCGTAATTACCTTGCCCATTAGAGGAATAAATATTAAAGTTTACCCAGAATATGATTCAGTTGGTCCAGGTAGTGCTTTCCTGGGAAGATTGGCCGGTTGGACAGCATTTCAGCCAGGATGCAGCCCACTGACCAAATGTCGATGGATTTAGTGTAGCCCTAGGACCACAAAAACAAAAATCAGGTTGCCATGACAACAGAACTCCACAAACTATTAGCCATGAACTTTTCATTGAACACACAAAGAGCACCAGCATGGAGTGCAGGAAACAGGGCGGATATCGCAGATACACGTTCCCGTGAGGCTGGAGTAACAATGACCTGGCGCTCAGTATGGCAATTTAACAGCCAGCACTAATCATTAAACCCATTATTTCTGAAAATCCACTGCAGCAGACAGTAGACTAATTGCTAAGCAGTAGGGCTGTTATGATTATACGATTAAACTCGACAATTCGATTATTTAAAAAAAAAAAAAAAAAAAAAAAAAAAAGTGATTATAGTAGATATGGGTCCAAATACAAAGACAGCAAAAGTTCTCAGTTTCGTGGGAGCACATTACATTAAAAGTGAATCAATACGGCAAAGCCAAACTTAATTATAACACCCTCACTGCAAATACATCTTAAAAGACAACTGCCGACTTACCCAATAATACAGGGTTAGACAGAGACAACTATAAGCTATGTACCCTTTAGCCTCTTGGAGTTGCCTAGTCTGTCATCATTTTCAGTTAAATTATTTAGCTTCATTTACGTTCAATGATTCTTGTATCTCAAAACAAAATCACCGCTAAAACTAAGGCTAGCCCAGTAACTGCATCAGCTTACATCAAATTGTACATACCACACACTGTGCATTATGAGCTTTTAAACACATGGCAGTGGAGGCAAAGAACAGGGCAATGCAAAGTGGAGAGTATAAGATTATAATCATGCGTTAATTTACTACTGTGAGATTCACCTGGCCAGCACAACAAGCGCAGGAATAGAAAATTAATCAACACCCTTAAGATTTGAGAATTCGCCAGTGCGAATGGTATAATATTAATTAATAACCACAGTGTGTGAGTGTGTGTGTCATATAAATATCACAGGGGTGCATATGACTCTGAGGGGTGTATATTTTGTGAATGCATGTATGCATGTACTGAGTAGGGCTGAATGATACCAGAAAGAGTGTACTTTGTATTACATGAAACATCTGTGATTAAAATTGCGATACATATTATTATCATTATCATTATTACTATTTATTAATTATTAATTATTATTATTATTATTATTATTATTATTATTATTATTATTAATAATAATAATAATAATAATAAATTTAAGTTG
>JAAGVU020000040.1:34444701-34459862 GCA_011763525.2 Mormyrus iriodes
TTTTTCTCTTTATATATCTCTTTCTTTCTTTCTTTTTATTTTTTTTATTTTTTTATTTTTTTTTTTCAACTTTTCCCAACTTTAATCTCACCCCCTCCCCGACACACATACTGGAGAGCGCCGTCCGCGGGAACAGATGGAGAGCGACACGGGCTCCCGCGCCGACGCAAATGAGAGATTTCTGAATGAACAGCCCCCGCCTGCGGACAGCAGATATGCGAAGACGCCGACAGGAGCTGCGCAGCCGCACTCGCTTTAACGTTAACCAGTTTACGGCGTAAAAAGTGGCAGCAGACACCTACAGGCACAGCCCTCTGGGAGCTTTTAAATCACATCTGGGTACTGTTGAAGGCTACGCGCGTTCAGAGTTACACCCGACGCTCTACACAACGGAAGCTGATTATTCTTTGTTTAGGAAAAATAGAATCTAAAACAAAAACAGAAATTTAACTATAGACACTGCATTTCAAAATGTAATGAACAAATATGAACAAAAATGAAATGAACAAATAAGGACAGCTGATTAGCTATCATGCAACTAAACAATCCATTACCTCATCGAGCAAAAGCCAGGCCCTGGCCTTGACCTTAAAATGCAGCATAAATGCCAACTCCCATGCATGCAATTGACGATAAATCAGAACACGGATAAAACTGTCCACAGACGTCCTTTCAGAGCCATTTAGAATAACTGATAAGGAACAACATCTAAGCAACCAGGAATCTAAACTGTAACGCCAAAAACAGTGCAGGTTTGATATAGTTTGCACCATAGGAACAGTATCACAGGCCAGCAGTGTGGAAACCATTTTCCATTTCCACAAGAGCAAGAAGATTTCCAATGATTAATGGTGAAAGTAATATGGGTTTTAAGTCATTATAGCCTTACAAAAGAAAATGCTTTGTTAAAAAAATTATATACAATTGTCTATGTAATCATTAAGGTATTGTAAACCCAGGAATCTGAAGCATACTGGGTTAAAATCTTGCAAGAAGGGCTGTGAAATTTCCATACCAATTATAAATGCATCTTTCAGACTAGAACCGGGTATGCTTATGCTGAGTGGGCGTTACAGTACTTTGCAACAGAAAATGTTTTCGCTCTTAGAAGCAGTGGAGCAATCCAGCGCCAGGCACACTCACACGGCGGCATCAAGCAAATCAGCAGTTCAGGTCTCCCTGCAATCGGCCTAGGACTGCTTAAAACATTTCATAACTCGCCAACAGTTTGCAGTAACTTTCGATAATGCGGTGTCCTTGTGACCGAGCCGGCACTGTTAAAATTGACACTCTCGGGTGTTAAACGCTCCAAACACCTGCTGTGCTGCAGACACCGCTTACAAATTAATAATCCCACTCAAGGCACAACTTTCTAAGATACATCAAAGGCCCTGTCTACATGCCAGATTGTGGCTATCGACGAGGCTTAAGGTGAAACAGATTAATATGACGCTGAGCTCAACACTGCTGGCACTGTAAAAATCATCAGTTTAAGACACCTATGGAAACCAGGACAGCATATAAAGCACTTAAAAAGCAGTGCTTACATTTGCAAATTAAACTATACATGCATGTTCACGAGATCAGGAAGTCTATATCAGCCGATACCACTTGTAATAATAAATGTATTATTGTGACTTTCCATAGAAATGGCCTGACAAAGACCAGTCAAATAATTTTAAATCTAGGCCTGAGTTCAAAAGGTACACAAAAAGCATAAAAAGCAGTAAATTATTGTTTCATTTATTCAGGAATCGTGCGTTTCGGGCAGACAAACACTGCTCGTTGCTAGCTTGACAGCGTGGAGCATTTTACTATCATTTAACGCCATTAATCATCATTCAATGGAAATCCAGGATTTTTTAAAAAATGGAAAGGAGCAGCAGAGACTTAACATGCAAACTGCACAATTTCTGTTCTGCACAGATATGCCACGAATCTGGGCGGACGCATCCCAAAATGACTGAAGGTGACACTTCTCATAAAAAACCGCCGTTTCTTCCAGGAATGTGCAATATGCCTTTTTCCCCACTGGAATGCACATAGGAAACATTACTATTAGCTTTATTATTTCTACATGGAATTCTCCTGTTTTCTGCAGTTAATACAATCCAAGGAAAGCACAATAAATTCAGAAGGATCACTTTAAAGTCACATTCAAACGTCAAAGATCTTTAACAAACCTCTTATTAGAGGTGACATGTATACCGCCTTAATTGCCATGTTCTCATTTTAAAGGCACAGAAACAAAACCTTTGAAATACTAGCACAAGCAAATATTGAAAGATTCCATTCTAGGTGCAGTTCGGTTAACAGCAACACTTTTTACTAGCAAAGAGCAACACTTAAAATTAATCATGGGGATTTTATAGAGGACATACCAGAATTATAAACCCGAAAGCGTTTCCAGAACCATGAGGCGTACAAGAGAAGCCTTTAATATCATTCCAGTAATGGCATTTAGCATTTTCACTGGTAGACATTTAATAAACAATTTAACAAGCAGAAGCATTGCTGCCGAGTAGACAAGTTAAAGTCAAGCAGCCATTCGGTGCAAATACCATGATCGCATGTTCCGTGCGCTTAATGCCTGGATGCTATCGCACGTGCGCTGTCTGACGGCTAGATGCTCCGCAGAGTCATTCGCAACCATGGCTCTGAGCACCCACGCCCCCGGCACCGGTCATCATCCCGCTCGCACCGCCACAGGGCCCATGTTTTTTTAATTAAGGCAACAATGTATTTTAAAGAAAAGGTTTTCCAGCCTTCGTGTTTACGAATTACATGCAGTACTAAATCTATACTCGATCTACGACTTGCTTCGTCGGCGATTGGCACCAGGCTGGGTGGGCTTGGAAACGCACCCTGGCTCGATCACTCATTAATTAAAAGTATTAAGTGTCATTAGAACATGCACGAACCCGCTTCTGAAACGCAACACATATCAATGACACCGTGCTCCGTCGTTACATGCTCCGAGAGCATATACAAGCAGTTTACCTGCAATGCGTTTCGACCTTACAGGGTAAGTGGATTTTTAAACTCTAGCTAATTCCCTGATTACTTTAACATGCCCCCACAAGAGAGAAAAATCCCCCCCACCCAGCGCGCAGCAAGCCGCGTGAAGACTAAAAACAAGACAAGGATGTTACACGTAAGCAAGCGGATTCATCTATATACGGAGAAACTGGGCTGTTTAACTAGTTCAAATGTCAGGCGTCTCCAATGGCGATCAACAAGTAAGCAGGAGACTACAAAGTAACCAGCGGAAGGACACAGGGGCGGCGGGGCAACTGCACAGCGCTGAACTACATGGCGATCTGGGATTGTGGGCAGAGTAAGGACAGAGCAACTGCTTCATTGAAACTACTCTGATCACCTTGTTTTGTAGCATAGATATGGGATCAGTAACTTACCACACCATGCCGTAGGCGCCCTCACCGATGTACGACAGGTTGCTGTAACGGGGACCGACATCGAAGACCTGCCCACGGACCAGCTCGGCACCCGATCCGGGGTTGGAGGCGTCACCAGCAGGGGCCGATACCGCAGCTGTCGCCATTGTGAAAACGGGCTACCCGCACGAATGCGCTAAAGGCGAAATGAAATCAAGCTGAGGCTACACGAGGGTATCGAAGAAAGTGGCTCCGGCAGAAAAGTCGGCTGAAACTCTCGAGCCTGCTCTACGCCTAAAACTGTGGAAAAGGGGGGGGAAGTAGGCGGACGCACGAAGGAACACTTCCCAGCTGGTCCGGAGAAGCACATCCGCAGACTGCGGCAGGCACGGCGGCCAGTGATACTGCAGGAAATAGCGGCGGTTGTCACGTGACACACAGGACGACCAGTCACGTGATGGGGCGGGCCTCACGCCTACGTTACGCTCGCTCGCGTCGTACCGATTTGCTGCCAGAAACGAGTCGCATTCGAGTGCTGTGCAGGTAAGTAATGCGTGCAAGTTGCTGCTTTTTTCCCAGTAGTGCTATATTTACTTATTGGACGCGCATGCAGACGACTCTAATTACTGTTATGAAGATTAAATTTGCAATAAGTGAACCTGATCTGCATCACTGGTCCTACAGTAGAGCTATTGCTTTTAATACAACTGTCAACTGTGGGTTGTTGGAAATTCTACCGGAATTCCTTCTAGGATTTTATTTTCGAGTGCAGAATTTTATCATTAAATATTTATGGATTTATTTTGTTTGTAACATTTTGTTTTCTTTGTAATATTTGATATTACTGTATTCTGTATCTTACTTTTATTTGTAAATGGAGAAAATGTTGTTTATGTTGTTTAATCTGGAAATTTTAAATAGGAAACAAGTGGATTTTTTTACTATGTATATTTAATAAGTGTCTGTGCACTTAACCATGGGAACGAACAGGTTTATTTGTTTGAAGCAGAGAACATCGAGGAACGCTGTAATCAGGCTGAGGAAGATCCCGGTCCAAAATGTTCTGTTCTGCCTTCCAAGTCAACAAACTTTCCATTACTAGAGAATGTTTTTGCGTGCAGCATTTACAATTTAGAAAAAAATCCAAGCAAAATTGGAAAAATTATGTATTTCTATATTTTTGGTAATGGTAGGAAGAATGTAAGGGTATCTACCATGGGCGTCGTTAGGTCCGATCACTCAGGGCTATAGCCCCGAGTATTCTAGCCCTGATGGCAATCTTCCTTTAAAAATAATAAAAAGAGTCAAGCGCCAGGTAAACTTGACTTAGCCCCTGATGTTTTCAATAGTTAGAATCTAGATACTACTGATTATATCTAATCGCTGTTAGCAACAATCTGGCACTGCAACCATGGTTATATAATTTCTGTATACCTTTGTCACTTTCATTTTTCATCTCTATGCTGTGAAATGTTTATTGACAGTTTATTGTGTGTTCATATAATTTTTTTTCAATATTATATTCATTATAGATTAATTACTCTTTGTAGTTTAGAACCACATTTTAATGTTACTTAAAAAATCGTGTCATAATAAATAATAATAAATTAATACATTTTTACTGAATAATCTGTCATCCATCCAATTTCCTTAAGCACTTGTGTAGGATACGGTCATAGGATGATTGTATCATCTAATTCCAAATTTGTCAGCTACAGGAATTTATCCCCAGCTTACAAATACATCACTAATTCGTCCATCTCAGAAGTCACACACTTGTACTGTCAGGCCTCAGCATGGGGAGAATCATGACCATAATCCTGCACCAGTACTGCATATCATGTGGGTTTCCACAGCCCAGAGATGCGCTGTTATGCTGTTTGATGTCTTTAAATTGCCCATCACGTATGACTGTGTGTGTATGTGACCGGTAACGGAGTGGCATCCTATTCAGGATGTACCTCAGCCCTGGCTATACCTTTGATAGGCTCTTGTACCACCACCCAAGCTTGGCCAGGATAAACAGCTGGAAGATTGATGGATGGATGGATGAACCTTTAGGTTAAGTTCTAGAGCACAGAAAAGACATCCACCTCATTCATCCCTCTCACCTGGAACCTTCAATATCCCTCTACACACAGTCCAGGTCTCTTATGAGAAGGACTGAAGCAGCTCTGAAGGGAAAGGGTGGTACAAACCCTTCTTTGCTGACAGATATTAATGTACTGCTAGGTGTTTCTGGTATTTTGTCTGCCCCTGTATATCACAGCAGTGGGGGGACAAAGTACATTTTCAAGGTGAAACACCTTCTAACTTTTTAAGTGTGATGTCCTTAGCCATTATGACAGCATTTCTGTCAGGTCTAGCTTTTTTGTAAAACACCTTCTCTGTTAATATGATGTTCAGTTGCCCTGCTACATATTAGCATGAGCTTATTTGCTTGCACTGCTTTGCTGAAGGAAGTATGGCTCAAACACACAACTTTGACATTATCACAACACCCTTTCTGCTGGGCTGTTCCCTGGTTGCCAAATATGACTGCCAGTCTTATTTCTGTCCCTTTTCATTCTTGACAAGGATTGCTAATAAAATGGCATTTCATGCTAATACTAATATAAAAGCAGCGTTATTTAATGAAATGAGAATAAAGTGTCAGCCAGTGTTTCAAAGTAAATCTCACACAAAACATAAGAAGGGAATATTGGTCTTTATAACTCTTTCATCTGGTAATCACCATCTTTGTATATTTATATCTTTATACAAGTATACAATATACATTTGAAATGGCTACAATAGAACTTTTTTAATAAGTACATGTTCTTTTGTTACCACGGTAACCTACATGAGAGCGTGTTGTAATTGCCACCAATAAAACACTGTTTTCTCTCACTAATTTCTGCAATACAGTGGTACCTTGGAACACGAACTTAATTAGTTCCAAAAGGCTGGTCAAGGTGAGATTTGGTCAAATTTCTCCACAAGAATGAATGAATTTATTGTTCCAGACCCAAATTATTGTCTATTTAAACTTATCTACTTATCTAATTAATGATAAAAAAGCATTAACAATCAGTATAAAACCAATACACACATGAAAAAGCGCACATACAAAAGCAATAAACATGAAATAAATGACAATCCCACACTCTGGAGCGAGAGCAGACACACACACCATCTTCAAGTCTTGCTATAATTTCCTTTTTAAGTTCTGCTGTTACTCTCACCACTTTCCTCTTTGTTTTCCTGCTGTAACTGCTCACTTTCTTAGGGGCCATGATTACTGTATCACTAAACGTACTGCAGATAAAGCACAAAAAAATTCACACCTAACAGAGGATTACAGCTTTTGCACGTCGAACTTGGTCAGGAGGTACCGCGAGACTGAGAGCTATTCATAGGCATCAGCATCCCAGTAGGTCCATTTGCGTTTGTTTCAGGCCGTCAGAGACGCATCTAGAACCGTACAAGTTTTAGCAGGTCTGTTTTGTTTTATTGTGTTCCGAGTTTGCGGATAGATTTTTCTCGACTGACCCATTCGAGGGCCGCATTGGTAAAGCTGAATGCGTCTCGACCTATACAAGGGTTAACGGGAACAGTCAAATTCTGTCAACAATACCAAAGATTTCGGTCGAGATACAAGTCGAAAAAAATTAAACAGACCCATTCGACATCTGAGTTGGTAGAGTTAAGAGGCAATCGAGTTTTTACTGTATTGTGATGACCCCTACCCCTTTTCCACTGCAAAGGTGCCAGTGCCGTTCTGGTGCCGGTCCCCAATTTGGAACCAGTGCCACATTTTTCTACTCGAAAAAAATTGGTGCCGGTGCTGCAAATTTGGCTCTGAACCGGCACCCAAACTTTGCAGGTCTGGTACCAAGCAGCCTTCATGTCATGAGAGGTGGGCAGAGTAGCCGAGGCATTTTAAAAGGGGCAGTCCTCCCCAAAACTGAACATGGTATGTTTTAGAGGAGCTTTAGTGCTGTATATCCACCTAGGTTGTTTTGCTCAGAGTTGCCTAGTTTTGGAGGCCATAGAAATGTCAGGCTTCTCTTGAATATAATGGGAGTAAATGCATTCTTTCTGTGGTTATTAAAGCGCCAGGAAAAAATTGAAAAATCCAATAGCAACAACTCTTAGCAGAAATCATAACCTGGTTACTCAAGATAATCCACAGATTTTGTACTACGCAGTTTAATGTAGGAACTATTTTCTTCTACCGAACTCCACCCATCAATTGTATCACTGCGCAGAAGATATCGCTGCGGTGCTTGTGTTTGTATCTTTTTCGAGAGAAGCCCGGCGTTTCTATGGCTGATATCTCCCAGCAGAACAAGCTAGATTGATAGATATAATTAAAATCCCTGTGAAACATATATTTTTCAGTTTTGGGGTGAACTGACCCTTTAAATAAGGAAAATGGCATAAAGCAAATATGGAGTTGTATAGGCGTGGTTTGTGACATAGTCACAATGTTGTCATCTTGCTCCCACTGGGCTCTCAAGTCAGTGGAAATGCGGGTTGGTTCTTGCTGGTTCCCAACTTCAGCACCTGCGAAGCACCGGCACTAGCACTAGCACCAGTGCAGTGGGAAATCGATACCTCTGTTCTCTTTAATGGATGTGGGGGGGGGGGGTGCGGGATGTTGCGCGTATTGTTGTTGCTTGTGGGTTGCGCAAGCTGGTTACCTAAATAGCGGGCAAGTCACCAGGTTAACTGGGAAAACACCGAGCTTGTGTGGGTTATCGACGAGAGTAGCCCTTTGTAAGTAGTTCTTCCAATGAAGTGCCCTTTTGGTTCCAACCCAGTGTAACTGCGATTTATTATCGCTACAGTATTTATTCAGTGAAACACAGGTGTCGTGGCTTGGAGTCTAACTTACTCTCCTTGGAAATTCAATTTGCTTAGTGGTTTATAACTTAAAACCATCAAAATGAAGTTAAGAAAAAGTGTACCCTGTATATAAGAAAAAAACATTTTTATAACATTTGTTCTGGCCATTGGTATATGTACATAGAAATTCTGTCCATAAGTGTTGTGAACAGAATCGGTGACAAAGAGCACACACCAGGAAAGAGTCTGATTTACTGCTGGAAATGCAAAACAAACTACCAGCTCATTTTGTACAGGGATCTGATGGACCGCAACAACAGACCCTGTACGCCATACTCCTGGAGCACCCCCCACAGGACTCCCTGAGGGACACGATTGTATGCCTTTTCGAAGAGGCGTGTCAGCCCTCTATACTGTACCCATAAAATGGTCTAAACCAGGGCTGTTCAGTTCCACTCCTGGAGGGCCATAATCTAACACAGTTTGCAGATTTCCCTGCTGAAACACACCTACTAAAGTTGAGCAGGGAAATCTGTAAACTACATTGGATTTTGGCCCTCCAAGACTGGAATTGGGCAGCCCTGGTCCCTATGGGTGCCTGGTCCCTATCTACCAAGTGCCCTCTATGCCATACCTACATGATTAAAGTGTCCTGAAGGGTGCCCTTTGTAGATCAGAAAATGGGATTAAATGCTATAAAGTAGGGAATTTCATGTCTGGTTTAAGTCATACAAAAATTTCACTGACTGGCTCCGGGGTGTGGGGGGCTGAGGGTTGCTGGCAGATCGATTTTTCAGTTTATATTTTTTTCAGATGCGAACAGAATGTGTAAATATGATGCTTCAATATACATTAAAAATATGTGAGAAATTGGAAATTAAAACCCCCAGCATTCCATGGCCTGGTGTAATATCGGCCAGGAACCCATAAAAAATCTCATACGAATATTAAAATCATAGTAAGGAAAGGATTAGCTGTGTGTGTAAGCATGTGTCTCAGAGATAGACAAGTGCATGTTGGGTATCTCTGGCATTCTAAATCACGGGACAGTGTTTCCACATGGAGAAAAGCAATTGTGACTGTGATTAGGAAGCATTTCATACAAGATTCTAAAATGTAGTTGTCATAAGAACTAAGGCAAAGACTGAAATCAAACCACCTAGGATGTTAGTTTTACTTTTAAGTTTTATTATAAGCGTGTTAAGAAAAAACAGTAGCAGGGAGACACCAGAGTAGTTTCAAAAATGCTGTTAAAAGTAATACTGAATGTGCCACAAATACTGATCAACAAAGTCAACATGGAAAACACATACTTATAGAGGAACTTGTTTACCTTGAAATTACAGCACTTACAGCTAATAAACACTGTACAAGACATTTAATATTGGAACCCAACCCCAAAGAAAAGCGAAAAGTCAACCTGAATTCTGATTCATCTCGGCAGAGTTGAACAGGTTTTTGATGTCTAGTTTGTGAAAACGTCCTTCACGGTTTCCTTACTCTTACACTACATACTATGGTGACACTGACAGGTATTAAATGGTAAAGGCACTTACAAAATGTTCTGTATAAGATGGTATGTAACATCATAAATTGTTTAAATGAAGTATAAGGGCTAAATACAAAATCAGCTGCAAAGATACTGTATGTTTGAATATAAAAATGTTACCTCTCCCACTATTTAAAAACAATCAGTGCCTTAAAAACTGCTTTACAAACAGCCATATAAACAATACATGTAATTTATTGAACACAAAGCACGAGGACAAATAGCATAGTTTAATACTGAATAATACAAATTTCACAACCTTAAAAATGGCATCCACTTGCATGCATGAGGACACAACTATAATTCAATGTTATTTCAAGACCATGGCATGTAGGCTTAAGATGATACTGGCCTGAGTCAGGAAGGACTTTCATACTGAGATATGAACACAATCATCCTGATCACAGAGACCACAGCAGCTGCTTTCCAGAACATTTCTGAAACTATAAAGAGATTGTTGTATTTGGTAACAAGTCTCACCAGCTTTCATGTCAAAATAGCACCACATATAATATTCAACCTTATCTTATCATTTGACAAGGAATATCTGACAATTTGGCATCAATTAAACCACTTAATAGAGTAATGCTAGTACTGAAAGCTGTAACTATGCTTAAACATGCTGGTGTAATACTGCCAGGCGTCTCCTTCACATCTTCAACTGCTGCTTAAAAGCAAAAACATATTGTCAGTGAATCAATGAGTTTTTGTGCAGCAAAACTGATTAGTAATTCAAAAACATGTGGTATAGTGGGATTGTGTGGTGAACTAAATGTTTATCTTTGGTTTTGGTACAAAATTGACTTCAGGTTTCATGATGCAGCATTTCCCACAAGTCGCAAACAGATAAACACACCCACAGACACACACACAGTGTTATTAGATATTGATAATGTGACGGAGAAGGAGTCAGGGTTTACGATAAACTGTTCTAACATTTTCCAGCCACACTGCATTGTGGGGAAATCAAGTCAAATATGAGTTGTGCTCATTGTCAGATTAAATCATTTCCTGACCTGGAGTTGCAGGCTTTTCAGTGTAGATTTATAGACCACAAAACACTTTGGTGCACATGCGCTAAGCAGCCAACCCCCCAGGATGCATTACACCCTTACTGGAGACTGGATTAATCTTTGAGTAATCTTAATTTCACTCTTCACTGGCGTCTCATCCATTAACAAGCCCTTCATTAGCAACACAATCTCTTATCCTCGCTTATGATTAAAGCTCCACTGATAGCTGCTGCTATTGGCTGCCGTTTACAGTCAGTCCAAAAGGTCCGCCCACTAGCCAGGGCTGATTTGGAGGAGACTGCTTGTCTGATAACCTGAGGCAGGTCATTTGACTCCGGCACTCACTGTCCTTCTCAGTCTTTATCCAATATGCTTTGGTCTTCTATTGATAGCCCAGTGACATCATATAACAACAGCCATTTGCCAGCAGAGTTTAAAATATTAATGACATTTGTAACAGTAATACCCAAAGCCCCAGCTGAAAATGCCCCTGGACCTTAGTTGTAAGGCATGTCTGCAGCAGTAAAGCAGTCTTTGGGGAGTTTAACCAACTGGCAATACTGGGGGGCACAACAGCAGAGATGAAAACTCGGCCAAACTCTTCATTTTTTTTTGCAGCTGGTTTGATGTGTCCTGTATTGATGGGGGAGGGAGCTTTCTCACAGCACAGAAAAATGACAACACGCACCAATGATGCAAACATACGAAATTCTGGAGATATACATACGTGGTACACAAACACATCCTGATGAGACACGTATCAAGTACGAAGGCAACACTGAGCGGATTTCAGGCAGACTCAGACATACACAGGCATGTGAACATGTGGGTTTTGAGTGTAATAGTGACCCAAAACATGCACCATACGACAAAAGGCAGGCAGCAGGAGCAGAGCATGTTTGGTTGAGTTTGGCAAGGTGCTACATATGTTCACAGTGCAGTCAGAAAGCTGGCAGGTGGTTTGACTGCAGACGCCAAGGCCAGCTGCTGCTGACGGTTCAAGTGGATCAGCGGTCGTCTACTGCTGAAGGTTTGAGTGGATCACCAGCTGCCACAGGTTGAAGTAGGACAGGACCCAGCAGCCTGAAAATACTGCAAAGCCGAGCCTGCTAGCTCAGGGCAGCACCGGGCCCCCCTCTGTGACCTCCCGGTGAGCGGGGGCGCCATCCGGGGGAAGCCTGGCTGCCAGTCTGAGAGGATGCCCTGCCCCGTGGAGCAGCAGCGCTGGCTCACGCAGAAACACCAGCAGCACGGTGATGTTGTCGCTGGAGCCCGCTGCCTTGGCCTGGGCCACCAGCCGCTGAGCAACGGCATCGGCCTCACCTGCGCCCTCCAGCAGCGCATCGTGCACCAGCCCCGGCACGTCGGTTGGCCGCACCGCGTCAAAGAAACCGTCGCACGCCAGCAGCACGTAGTCCTCCTGGCCGTCCAACTGTAGTGAGGCGCAGTCTGCATCACCGGAAATGTACGGCTTCTGATCAAAGTCACCTGGCACACAGGACATGGGTCTGAGGGAGAACTGCTATCCATTTAACTGTACCGCATATCTACTTAGCCCTGGACTGCCGCAACAAAAAACGGTCACACTGGCTAAAACTCTTCTAAAGAAATTACGATTAAGTGAGATGAATTAGGATAAGCAACAGCAAACAGGAAGTGAGGACGTGACAGGCTTGGGTTGCCATCTCAATGGAGCTGTGGAGAAAATGGTGTTGCGACATACTTTAAGAGCACGTCACAGCCCTAACCCTGGTGGAGTGCAGGGATGGATGGTATCCCGTGGCAACATCACTGGAATCACTCACCGATCGCCCTAGAAACAGCATAAGTGCCATTGACTCTCCAGCACCCCATGAAGGTGATGCATCCTCCCAAATCTTCGATCCTTTGCTTCTCATCCTTGGGGAGGGGATCAGTTAGCATTTAACAGCTGCATCCTGTCCTCGGTTTGACAGATAGCCACAGTGTTTATCCCGCCTCCATTTACACCACATTCAAACCCTCGATCGTACATTCGGTATAATCAATAGCCTACAGAGGGCTCTATCTCGCGAGTGTTCAGGGGTCATAAAAAAGAAAGCTGTGGGTGACACAAACCATCTGCAGGAATGTAAATCAGAATATAAACAGCTGCTGGTAGAGTCCTATAACCAGATGGAAGATGAGGACATCAAAGAGGGGAGCTGGGAAACTCCACCAAAGCATCTCTCCTCCTCATGAATGTGACCACTGAGGTGCTCACCTCGCGCTCTGGCTTGTGGGGGTCCATGAGTGTGACAGGGTCACCCTGCCGGACCAGCATGGCCTGGGAGTCGCCCAGCCAAGCCACATGCAGCCAATCACCCGCCAGGAGCACTGCCACACCGGTGCTGCCGCTGCGTAGGCGCTGAAAAAAATGCATGTACACACACACGAAATTAGAACAAAAACCAACAGAAACCCAGATGCTTCACCACAACAGAAAGGTTTACATTTTTAATAAAAATTAAAGTTGTTATATTTTGACCCCTGACCTCTCTAGAAGCTTTCTCCTTGAACATGTCATCCGTTTGGCTGAAGGAGCTCCTGAGGGCTTCCGTGGGGTTGCTTGCTAATGCCTCATGCTGGCCCAGCAGCACATGCAGGTGGGTGGCGGCAAATGTGGCGGCGTCGACCCCACCATGGCCGTCAAACACCGCGTAGTACCCGCGGTCCACGCCATCCTGCAGGACAGCAGGCACAGCCAGTTGGTGACAAATGGAGGCATTGTACATTACAGGGCGTATACATGACCTGCCAGTGCAGTAATGCAGAAACACACCTGAACAAGAGCAATGCTGTTATCACAGGGCTCCAGACAAAAAAAAAAAAAGTTTAGGAGCCATTGGCATGGGGGGGGGGGGGGGGGGGGGGGAAATTGATGGCTGGAAAAAAAAAGGTGGACTTTTGCAAGATCAAGCATCACTAATCATAACTGTACTGTGTCCGTTTAAAGTTCAAAAAGTAGGATTAATGGACTAATAAGTATACAGATGCTCTCCGGGTTACGATGGTCTGTGTTAACGATATTTCAACTTTACAATGGCTAAATGTTTTTCACTTTCAGTACGTTATTCAATAAATTACACGAGATATTCAACACTTTATTATAAAACGGGCTTCGTATTAACGATTTTGCCCAATTGTAGGCTAACGTCAGTGTTCTAAGCATGTTTAAGGTAGGCTATAGGCTCGGCTATGATGTCTGATAGGTTTGCTGTATTGAATTAAAATGCGTTTTCGCCATACGATATTTTCTACTTACGATGGGTTTGTCAGAATGTAACCCCATTGTAACCCGGGGAGAGGCTGTAAAGCTAAACGATACAGACATGCCCTGTAGTGTGCTTTAAGCATTAAACTAGCATAGGGGACACACCATGTAACTTTCATATTATGTATTTTTATACGTATTCATTAATAATTTCCATTCACCACCGGTAACTATAAGCAAGACAGCTGGCCTATTGAACGTGAAGTGCGTACACAAACACTGAAATATAAATTTAGAAACCATGTTTGGGTATACCTCCCTGGTATTATCACTTCATGATGTATGTGTATACTGATCTATTCTGAAATATTACAGAAAGTGGGTTCGAGTTTAAACCTTAACTCCAACACCGCAGTAAGGTTAGCTTTATTTGCAGTTTTCCGGCTGTGATATCTTTCAATGTTTGTACTAAATTTCAGTATTTGTGTGTGCACTTCACGTTCAGTAGCCCAGCTGTCTGGGCTAGTCATAAAATTAAAAAACCAGTCACACTGGCGACCCTTTTAGTTGTCACCATTCGTCACCTTGGCTTTTCGCCTCTTTAACTGGCTGGATGCCGCTTGGACTTAAGCCCCCACCCTGGGTAATTACAAGCTTTCCCAGGTGGAAGCCAGCTTCACACAGCTGGCGGGCATCGCTCTGCCAGTCCAGAGGTAACAGTGGTGCCATTAATATGCCTTATCAACGGGCTGGTGATTTATGACGCCCTGGACCACGACCAAGACATTCAGGAGTGTGAACACCTGTGACTGTGGTCAGGGAAGTCTCACCTGGATTCCAAACATCTGGTTGAACTCTGAAAGAGCCACATGCCGGTCCTCCATCTTTCGGCGCGTGTTGCGGATGGCGTGTATGGAGCAGAGGAGGAAGCGGGAGGGGCCAGGAGGCAGGGTGGGGGGCATCTGATGCCAAGAGAAGACAACTTCCCGCAGCTTGCTGAAGAGAAGCCGCTGAACAGAGCTTGACTGGAGCACTGCGGGATAGAGAGCGTCAGTAAAGGGGAAAGGTGGCGGGTGGGGGGGGGGGGGGGGAGGCGAGACAGGGGCCCGCGGCGGGGGGGGGGGGGGCGGTACGGGGCCACG
>JAAGVU020000040.1:34472877-34519362 GCA_011763525.2 Mormyrus iriodes
TGATTATAGTCATGCCAAAGTCCAACAATGCGTCTGTTCTCCATGCTGGCCTGTGTAGGGTGGCAGACTGGAGGCTTGACCCAGGATGATACAGTTCATAAGTCACATCCACGGTGTCGTCCATCCATGGGACCAAACCAGGACACCAGCTCAGGGGGTACCCTCCTCGGGCACCACCCGGACATGTGGGAGGCAGAGATCAGGCTTTTTCATACCTTCATAATGTATGAACATTATAGCGCAGGGGGTTAAAGTTTCGCTAAAACATTTTCACTCTGTTTTACTGTCACAGGAAAAAAAAACCTTAGCTAGCTTTGCAATTTTAATGATTATTCCTTTTCAAGATTATCTCGTATAACGATATTTGGCCGATATATCGGTGCATCCCTAGTAATTTTATAACTCGAAGTCCAAGCTTCTAGGCCTATACATTGTGCCTCCTCTCAGCATGACACTCTTGTCCCCATAACTCCGCCCCCAAATCCACGAACACCACTGACCAATGCCGTGCTTCTCCATCAGCGTGATGAGCTCCGCCTCCGTGAGGTAGTCAGGTGGGCTGGTCTGCTTCTCCACCAGCTTGATCTCGTCCACAGTGAAGGTGTCTCCTGTCTCACATGACGGTAGGCTCTCCTCATCTGACACCCCTTGCCAGGGCATGACCTCTGTGAAGCCTGAGGGGAACCGTCCGTCATCAGTACAGACTGTAGACAGTACATTGTGTGACCAGTGAGTCCTGGCACTGACACACACAAACATCCCATGTCATGTGCTCCATAGCATTCCATCAAACATAATATACATACATGTATTGTGGAGTGAGACAGATTTAACAATACACAGACAGGTCAGTATCCACTAGCCAGTCTCATGGTCCCCGAATTGCATCACAACCAAGGCTGAAACAGCACAGATCGCAGGCTTTGAGGCCAATGCACAGCCAAAGGCTTTCTGTACAATTATATTCAAATGTCGACCCAACTGGAATTTGACTCCAATTAATGTTTTAACTTGATTTAAATAATTGAAGTACCTTTCTGAAAATGTTCCCTTCACCAAGATTTAAGGGCAGCACTTTAAGCGTATGACTCAGAGCAGCATCTAATGTGCACCAGACCTTACCAGCCGACAGCAGAGTTTTGCCCGTGCAGGAGAAGCCCTCTGTGCTGATGCTGAAGGCGATGGTGGTCTGGAGGTATTTGCAGTCGTGGCTGACGGTGGCGATGAAGTGCCGTGTGATGTACTCATACAGCCGCCAGCCATCATTTCCTGCAAGGTGGATAAATCGAACCCAGATAGAAACAACGACATCCATACTCATCCTTACAAAACTTCTACCTTGATAAATTCCTTCATTGTAAAAGGATGTATATTTCACAAAGGGAAATGATCTAGTATTTGTGTATATTGGGTGCATGTCAGATATATGCTGAAAATACTAATAATATAATCAGTCCTTCTATCCATCTATTGCCAATAATTACTCCATTTTTATATAGTGCCTTTCAAAACACAGTTGCTCCAAGGCACTTTACAGCAACATGTGGCGAAAAATTATCAGTACAAATATGATAAACTGTTCATGATACAGGAGAAAAAAGAAAAAATGCCAGAAGACAATGGTGGAGACGAGCTAAAAACTCCACACAGCGGACAATAAATCCTCTGTGAAGGTTCACTGGGGGCCCAAACTGCCCCAGCATGCTAACAATACACAGCACAAAGGAAATGGTGAGGGTGTAAATAAAGCAGTGCGTAAAGCTGAAAGCACAGGTGGTTAGCAGGGATACAGCGCAGAATGGACAGCACTGGACATCCGTGCACTGTGGCCCATTTACAGGCACCAGTTCACATGACTATATGAGGAAACCAGGGTCCACAGAGACTGCAAACTCCATACACACATAGCTGGGTCTGCAATCAAACACAGCAAGACACAGGTCTGTTGTCTGCATGTACAGGTGCATTATGGGAAGGCGGAGGCAGCCCACCCAGCTCGCTCTCAGACGCAGCCCTCATGGGGGTTATTGGGGGGTGGTCACCAGCATCCACCCCCTTCCTTGGGTGGTTCAGTCCGTCTGCAAGCAAAATCTTTACCTACAAGGATGACACAAGGACGAGACCCACATACTGTCACATACAAGTCTCCTTGTGTGCTAATAGCTTAGATTTGCTAAAATGGTGAAGCGCACTGACTTTAGGGCTCAAGCTCACTGCTTCCAAGCAAAGTATGAGTAGGTGAAACAGGTACAGCACACTGCTATTCCAGTAAATAACTTGTGGCTCGTTAACACTGCTATAGACTGATCCTCCTTTCTGCTCCATTATAACATTTACAGTCTAAACATGTCAAATAAAGTCATGAGGATGTAGAACCGCCAAACCCCAAAATAAAGCATGAACCGTCTAAGCACTGCCAGGACTGACTGGCTGACTGCCATCTCACACACGTTCTCACAGGTCGCAGCAGTTTCCACAGGTGTTGCACAACCTGTATGAGAAGCTGTCATGAAGGTAGCAGATGGAGGGGGGGGGGGGGTCTCTCCAAATTTTAAGGTTTGCAAATCATGGAGCTAGAAAATCTTTAGGAAACCTTTTGGCTGAATTCTCAAAACTGTGATAAAGAACGACCATAAATCAAAAGACGCAATGTGCTGAAACAAGAGCCACTGCAGAAGCCCTGAGCCTGCAGCCTCCTGCAGCCTCTTGCCCCTCAGTCCACGGCCTATGCGGCTTGAGCGCAGCCGGCCGCCAGGACAGACTCACCGCATCGGCCCAGAAGGGGTTGCTGGCCTGCTGGCGTAGGGTGCCCTTCAGGTCGAAGTTCTCGGGGTAATGCGTGGTCTCCGTGCGCGGGTAGCTGATGTAGCCCTGGGTGTAGAGACGCTCTGCGATCTGCATAGTGTGCTGAGGACCCATACCTTAGCAAAGGACACACCAGCATCACCGCAAGGAGCTTTCGCTCATCAGTGCAGGGTAAAAGGAACAAGTGACCCCGCACTAAGAAAGATCCATACATGAATGCATCCATTTTCAGCAGGTGTTAGAGGCACACTCATGATGAATAGGAGGCACAGGGTTTAGGGGGTATTACGATGCACACACACTAAGGCAACATGGAATAAGCAATTCACTAGAACACCATATATTTGAATGTAGGAGAAAAACAGAAGCCCCAATGGTAACACACATCACTATACACTAAACCATGGTGTAAGGCCTTACCAAGGGCAGAGCTGGCTACCCTGAGCATTTCCACCGTGTTCAGGGCCAGGGGCCTCTGCTTCACCTTCTCCTTCTTACTCACCGACTCCACCTGAACACATCAAGCACAGGTTGGTGTCCCTCATCACCATGTAGGGCAGCGTTTCCCAATCCGGTCCTTGGAGACCCCCAGACAGTCCACGTTTTTACTACCTCCCAGCACCTGGTAGGCAGCTGGGAGGGAGCAAAAATGTGGACTGTCTCCCTGAGGACCGGGTTGGGAAACACTGATGCAGGGGCATCAAGATGACCACAGTAGGTATTGGACATTTCGCAACTTTTTGATAGAATTTCACAATTGATGACCTCAGAACCAACACTGGTCTGAGTGTGACCCAGATAAACTGACCTGGCCCAGCCCAGTTAGTAATTTAGCTATTTTATACTATTTACACCAGACCTCATATGCAGCAGCAATGATGCTGACAGCTTCAGAGAACAGGCCTACCCTGGCCTCCCGAGACTCCTTAGTGATGTTGACGAACATCTGGCCAACCTCCCTGTCGAAGACTCGCACCCGGTCCCAGTCCAGCATCACGGGGCTGTCCTTCCCCTTGAACACCTGAGGGGGGGACCACAGACGTCCAGAAGGCTGGTGTTAGAGGGACAGGTACACACACATGCACACACACACACACACACACACACACACGCACGCACGCCCCCACGCACGCACGCCCCCACGCACGCACGCAGACATGCACACACACACACACGCAGACATGCACACATGAATACACACACACGCAGACATGCACACACACGCACGCACAATTGCTAGCAGGTTTGAGTCACGTCTCATTGAAAAAGTCCAGGACACTTCATCTTCATCTGGAGCTACCGGCTCATTTTACCATAAAACATAACACAGGCTTGGTCAGTGCCAGGCCCTCCTGCGTCCCTGAACAGTCTAAGTGGTGCAGGGAGGATGGTTGGTTGGATGGATGGATGGATGGATGGATGGAATGTTGTCTGGTTCTCTCTCTCTCTTTCTCTCTCCCTCTCTCTCAAGGTCCTCGCTGTCTGAGATACAGCCTCATGGTCCTGAGGTACCATGACACCCGATCTGCTGGCAAAAAGCCCTTGATGAGCTTGGACTCTCTCACCTTAGCCTGGATCACCCAGTAGGTCTCAGGTTTGAAGGACTGGATCTTATCATGGCGCTCCACACAGAAGCCCAGGGTGGGGGTTTGGCAGGGCCCAAAGGAGATCAACGAGGAGTCCAAGTTGCCGTATTTCCCTTGGAAATATTTGGTTTGAAACCTGGAACGAGGAATTTTCCTTATTATTAAAAAAACAGGTAACACCCCAAAAGAAAGGTCCACGACGGCAAGCAATCTAGGTCCCAAAGAAAGGCAAAGGACTCGTCTCGAAAACCAAAACAAACAAAGGAGGGATTTGGAACCGGAACCTTGATGTTACCCGTGATCGACAGACATCAAGTAACCTGTTGTCGATATCGGACAGTGATTATTGCCTTTGTCGGAAAAGTAGGCTTAGGCTACACACAAAGCAGGACATCAGAATGATTTATTATTTGGCTTTCAGTTCAGCCTTCCAGCCTACATTTCTGACATACATTGGTATTATTTTTAAACTCCTGGTATTGATGCATGAAAGTACCAGGGTATGTAAACATTTTGAGGTTTAGATAGTTTTGCGACAACGTCAGCAGCAGAAGAAATGACGCTCACAGGGGGGTTGGAGGGATGGGGGGTGACAGTAAAAGTTGTTGATTGATTTGGGGTGTGAGTACGGAAACATCGCGTAAGCAGACGATCCACAGCAATACCCCTGGGAGAGACTGGCTTGTTTGTTTTAGGGAGAATGACAATTTAAAAATAGAATTTAAATAAAATGAAAGATGGAATACTTGGTGGTTTTGGGGGGGGCAAGGCCAGGGAATGTCCCTCACGGCGCCGACCCCGTTTCATACAGCCCGTGACACGGTTTTAAATCATAATTAAATCAGCCTGCCGATTGGTCATTTTTTACACAGACTGCAAACGATGATAATCTAATAATCTGACCAGCACCACCCAGCCCTGACTGGCAAGTTTTAACATCAGCACATTACCTGCATATCGTTATTCTTTCTATATACTATAAAAAAAAACACTTGCGCATGTGTGTGCGTGTTTGTATGTGTGTGCATGTCTGTGCGTGTGTGTGCGTGCGTGCGTGTGTGTGGCAACTTCAGACTGCCAAAGACAAGCGTCTCTGCTAATCCTGTAAGCAAAGCATTTAGCCTAGAGTTCCTCAGCAGTTAGACTTCAAGGAAATAAAGTAATCAAAGTAAATTGTAGATTGTTACACAGCAATTTAAACCTTTTTATTATTTTTATATTATCAGGCCAGACGCTGAATGTGCTCATCTGAAAAGTTGAACCTCCACAAAATCTTTTAACATACGTCTCTCTTTTTACCCCACTGTACATTGTAAGTTCCCATCAGAACAGTATGCTGGCTCCCAGGCACTACCCCCTCTACACAGCATGACTACTTTTTCTTTATTTAGCAGATGCTTTGATCCAAAGCGAGGTACATTTGAGAGAGTAGGGTCAGCCAATTCCTGGAGCAACTGGAGTTAAGGCCATACTCAAGGGCCCAACAGTGAAAGCACTTCCAATCACAGGCTCAGCATCATAACCCGCTGAGCCACACACTGGCCCACACACCGTGTAAAGGCACAGCCAATGCGCAGGTCCAGCTCCTGACGGGCATCCACGGACAGTGCCTCATTGTGGTTGGGCTGCCCAAGGCGGTTCATGGCGTTGCAGATATCCGTGTCAGTAATGGAGCTAAACTTGGCCCGGTAGACAGTCCGCTCATTACCAAAGACCTTGTTCATCACTGGCTGGATGGCGTCCAGTACCTGTAAAAACAAAAGACTTCATCAGTTCTAAAAAAAATACCTGGAGAAACACAAATAAATCAAATCACCGCTGTTACTTGGCACTTTCAAATTTTTAAATCATGCCTATCTCCTCAGGAGGGTTACCTCAAAACAGATGTTTTCACCTTCTTTGTCACAGTCTAGCCACAAAACAACAAAGTCACATCCCTTGGCTTCTACCTGGAAGAAAACAGTGTGAGGAAGCAACAGAGACAGACGAATTGTTTACAGGTGACCAGGAAGCATTCAGCCTTAGCATCAGAGCCTTACCTGCAGGAACTTGACCATGTTCAGCTTGGGGTTCGCTTCCTTCTTCTCTGTGGGAGCTTTGCTGAAGAGCTCCGCAGGGTCCACCTTGTCCCAGTTATTATACTTCCCTGCACATGCCAAACATGCACATATACACTCAATCACACTATAAGACTGCCGTCTACCTCTGAAGCAGAGGGACATTACTGCTCGCTCACACTACTGAAAAGCCCCCAATCTGTTTTGCTTCCCTAATTTTCCAAAACACTGCAATGACTCCACACCTGCTGTGGAGCACTGGGAAGGCAACACGTAGTCCCCTGAACCACACTGCCACTGACACCGGCCTCTTATGCAAATGATTCAGAGCCACATCCAAGTGTTAAATGCTGATTGGGGGAGCAAACTATCTATCAGGTGCCTGGCAGGGCATAACCAGCTGAGACTCCCTGGCTGATTAGTCCCACCCTCAGAGGAAAGGGACTGTATGTGTTGGGTGTAATCAGGGACTATATACCGCTGAGCCAAAACATTATGACCACCTGCCTAATATACCGTTCGTCTTTCTTGTGCTGCCAAAACAGCTGTGAACCACTGAGGCGTAAATTCAGCAAGACCTCTGAAGGTGTCCTGTGGTATCTGACACCAAAGTGTCAGCAGCAGATCCTTTAAATCCCCTAAGTTGCAAGCTGGAGCCACCGCGGATTAGACTTGCTGCTCCAGCACATCCCAGAAATGCTCAATAGGATTCAAATCTGGGGAAATCGGTGAGCACAGAAACACCACAAACTCTTCATCATGTTCCACAAACTTGTCCTGAACAGTTTGTGCAGTGCGGCCAGGCACATTATCCAACTGGGAGATGCTACTGCCATCTGGGAATACCATCGCCAGGAACAGATGTATGTGGTTTGAAACAACATTGTGATAGGTGTCACGTGTCAAAGGACCCTCCACAGGAATGGCTGGACCCAGGGATTCCCAGCAGAACGTTGCCTAGAGTACCACACTCCCTCTATCAGCTTATCTACTTCCTATAGTGGGGACATACAGTCGGGACAGCCTCTGTTGCCCCTGTGCATCAGTGAGTCATGGGCACCAGACAGTCTGTCACTGGTTCGTGGTCTTTACTTCCTCCAACCAGGTACTGACCACCGCTGACAGCCCACAAGCCTTGTTCTTCACACTTCCCCATCTCTCCTGCATTCAACTCATCGACTATGAAAATGGGGTGTTCACTGGCCATTTAATACACCCGAGATCCTGACCAGCACACATATATTTCCTTTGGTGGCCATAATGTTCTGGCTCTTCGGTGTATGTGTTGGGTGTAACTAGGTGACTTGAGCTGTAACAGCGAATGTGGCTGACTGTAAAATCCAAGTGACCTGGAGTTAACGAGTAAAACCACTAAAACACATTAAAAACGAAGAACACCTGCCTATGAAGTCCAGGCTCATAACATGACCACACACGGACGTCATCTTGAAGCGGACAGTCTGGCCCATGAAGCTGCCAGCGTACTCATGCACTGAGCACGCGCCGTTCAGGCCCTTGCGGCTGGTACAGTTACCTGGAGCAAGAGGTAGAAAAGCAGAGAAGTCTAATTAGCCGGTGCAAAGAACTAAAGTGACCTTAATGAAAGTCCAATACAGTAGATATACCTGCTACTCATGACTTCCCATACTAAAAAAACATAATAAGTAATATGCTCCCAAATAAAATTTCATAGTATTTTTGGGCCAATATATTTTAATTAAGCAGCAAAATTGATTCTGTCTTCCACAATAATGACAAAACATTAAAATAGGGCATGACGTAACTGGCTAATGCATTGGCCCGTCAAGGCCAGTGAGGAACAAGGGCCTGTGACGCTCTTCCAAATGGCCCCATATTCACTGCGCCAGCATAAATACTCCACCAGGGGACAGGGGACACAGAACCCCGTCACCCAGCACATCTTCCCTGCTCCCTGAGCCTGGATTTGGAGCCACCCCTACGGCAGAATGACACGCCTGCAGGTAAGATGGGCAGTGCCTCGCTGCAGGACCGCAAATATTCGTTAGTCTGTTCTTTGGTGTCCATAATTTGGCTGGATAGCCACTGCACTTAAGTAAGAACTGTACAGCCTAACAAGGCTGTTTGAATCAAAGACTAAACCTGAAGAATCTGAGCCTTCTTGAAGTAGACATTGCTAAATCTTTTTCAAATTAATGTTATGTGCAACACCTCTTACAGGGCATCTGATGCAAGAATCAGTCATAAAGCTCTGTATTTATTTATTACTGTTGTCACATAAAATTGCCGTTCTGAAATCCAACAGAGTTTGCTTCTAGAACAAACTAGTTTTACTGGATTTAACCACCTGCCTACTTTAGAGCACTTCTTCATACCGCAACAGCACAAAAGGTATCGTTTTCAGTCATAGATATTATTTAACTTCACAAATCAATCCATTTTCCATAATACTTATCAAGCAGGGTAATGCGGGGAGTATGCACACCCTATTCCAGGAAACACAGGGTACAAGGCAGGGTGCACTATGGACGGGATGCCAGTCCATCATATGGCACACACTCCCAGAGAGTCGCACGCCTCCATGTCATCCGTATTTCATAAATTAGGGTCCGGTTTCATTTACTTTAAATTGCCATGATCAATTTTAACTCAAACTCTTTCAGCTCGCACATCTCTGCTGCCTTGTCTTGTTGGGGCTCGCTCCCAGTCAAGGTAACCCACTGACCAGTCAGTGTGTGGACGAGTCATTCTGCCTGGAAAGCCTGGAGGAGCTACACTTACCACACATTACCATGGCCAATAGCATCAATGAGAGGAGCATCGCACCCTGGACATATGTGTGAGTGGACATACTGGTCATAATATTATGCAAAGTTGCAATACAAAGAAGTTTGTTTTTTGTTACAATGACTTGTACAGTATTTTTAATCTTTAAAAGAAAGTTTTTTTCTGCCCTGAGGGTATATAAATATATAAAGTAAAAATCACCTTTCATTCTTTCGGCACATAACCATCCATCCACCAATTTTTCAATGCTAAATATCGAGGAATGTCAAATATATGAAAATATAGCACCATGCGGTGTCTGAAAAAACAGTCCAATTGACAGTAAATGTGAAGGTCAACAATGACCTGTTTTGCTCTTTAAAGTCTAAGTCTCAGAATTTAGAGCTGTAGAGAAAAACAGATTGGCATTACTAGAATGTACTGTTTAATGGTGGAAATGGCTCAGAAGATTCAGCTGTACTGATCAGAGCAATTTCTCTAACTTGCTTATATCTGCCTTTCAGTGAAAGAATTGATTTACACAGAGTGCCTGCAGTCATCCATGAAGCCAAGTGTCTCACGAGCCATTCCTGCACTGGTGTGGAAGGCTACTCCAGCTTAGAAACAATACCCATCTCCATAAAGATGCCTGTACTGAAAAAAAACAGAAAATGTCCTTTCTTTTCCCTGGAATTTGAAACCGTCAGTATAGCCTGTCTATGCGCTACTTCCAGGCAGTCCTAATCCTGTTGCATAAAGAAAAGAGCGAACTGTAATTTACAGTTGTTTTAATAGTACCGTGAAATCCAGAATAAAGAGCATTTTATGACAAGCTCCGTGTGTTTCATTAGTAACCAGCATTACACACATGTTCTTAAAAACAAATAACATTTAATGAAATACACATTAATAAAAGAAATGCTCATAAAAATGACACATTTAAAAACTAAACTACAAATTAAAAACAGCTCATGACATACAAGTAACAAGTAAAAATAAATTCATTAAAAAGGTTATCGAAATATCAGAAATACTTTCAATATAAACAAACAAATAGCTTGACACCTCCGGCACCTGTCCGGTCCAGAACAACGAGGATAGGACCCGTCTATTTCAAACTTATGTTTCGCGATAGTTAACAAATATCTAAGATGAAGACACCTGTACAATCCCGAACAAGTGTAACCCTTAAGCTGTTCTGGTAATGATTAAATATTCAATGTGAGCCTGACATGCCCTCCCTTTTCCGATACTGAAATCCCATTATTTGTACCTACCTTTGGACAAAATTTTTGCGATCGACTGTGCCAATGACGGTTTCTCTGCCACCATAATAACCGTCTTCATCGTGGCGAAACGACAGTGAAAACAGGCTGGGAAAAACTATGGATAACCGTCCTAATAATGCGAATATTCTCCGGCAACGACCAGTTCTCCAATCTGTAATTAATGCATTGCTAACTTCTACAGTGTAAATCAAATTAAAATTATGTAAATGTAAAATAATTACTAATGTGTCAGGATTTCCTTTCGGTATAATGACTTCAATTAAATATTGAGTGCAGCGAATAAAATACTAGTACTAGGCACAGGACGCGGCCATGACAGTATGACGTCTTGATACTTCCGCTGAATGCCGGAAATCACTTTCCACGCGTACTGCTGCACGGTGATGGTCGACGACGGTCTCTGTGCGTGTTACGCACCTTAAGGTGATGCTAAATGCATTGAGGGTGCTCACTTAAGACATTATTATCTGAAGTGTTAATTCACAACTTTCCATTAGAACTCAAGAAATTCATATAATATTGAACGAATTGATTCGATGGTAATTAACCGATGATTTCAGTAATAGTACGAAAACAGATTCGGTAATATATGCATCTATGCTGTGTACATTTATTCTTGTGTAACCTGGAAATTAATACATAACGTTAAAAATGTTTGATTGACTAGTTGGTGGGAGGCTCAGGTTACACCTAGTACCTGTACTTCATTATACACCTGCTGTTCTCGTGCTTCTTCGTAAAAGGTTCTCATCAGCAATTCACTTCCTTTTCGAATTCAAACTATGAGATTGATCAGAAAAATATTCCCACAACAAGTGTTCAAGACAGAATGTATTCAAGACATTTTTTGAATGGTTGATCTTTTCACGACCATTTGATATGCTACTCACTTGAAAATAACCACTTCCCGGTAGTACTAGTAACAATACCAATGATAAATGTGATTATCGGTACCAAAACGTATCGCCTCTTCAGCTTTTCAAAATGTTCTCCTTAATCTCACCAGGGGATCACACTAACCTTTGCAAGGCACCAGTTCTACCGCATTAAAATAACGGGATCATCTTGTGTATAATGCGCTGGCCAAGTTAATCACACCAAGTTATACCATGTCTCGTCATTTTATGGTGATTTTACTGCTTTTTATAACCTATACAGTTTCCATATTTATTTAAAATAATGTAGGGAAATGTTTTGTCTGTAAACCAATATTTTTCTGCTGGAATGATATTTGTGTACGTGAAATGGTTTAAATATTAGGCATGTATGTATATAGGCTACATTTATCTACAAATGCATAATTTTTCATACAAAGATATCGAAATACATGTCATTGAAGTCGTTATGGCTAAAATAATCCTTGAGAGAAACAGCATTTTTTACTCGAAAATTGTTGCTGACATTTTACGGTTTCTTCAAAAATTCAAAAAAATTTAAGAAAACGATGCTATTTCACGTGTGTCCCCTGACTACCGCAGGCACATCAAAATACAAATACTTTCCAATAAATAATTGCTGCTTTCAAACCCTACAAAGGCTACTGCCAGATTCACGTAATGTAGTTTTGTTGCCACATCGTACCAGTAAGAATTTTCCCCTCTTGCACGTCAGTTAAATTGTTTCTATACAGCTCGCCTATAATTTAAAGTAAAACACAAAGACCTTCACAAGATGACAAAGCAACGTTTTCTATTAAATGTGGTGAATAAATGTATAGAAAGACGCTGAGTCAGCAGAGAACTGATTACAAACCAGCATAAAATGTGGCCATAAACCTATGATGCGTAAGGGCGCAGGGTGGTGACTAACCTTACAGTCATGGCTTACAAAGGCGTAGATTTGCAGATGGACCTCATAACTGCTGTACAGTCACCCATGGTGCACAAACAAGTGATTTATGGGAATCATACGAGCTGTTTCTCATTAGTGCACTTTACAACGTGAGAGCAAAGTCATCTACCCGACTTTTCAGTTCTTGAATCTATGAGACACCAGACTAAAATGTATTTTTTTCACAGCGGTGAGAATGAACTCAATAAGCGATTAATCTATACTTAACCTTTTTTATTGTCTTGTAAATCAATTGTAAAAGGCCGAAATACATCCGCACCGACGTGTTTAAAACAAATGTGTTCCCTTTTAAGTGAAGGTTAAATTTAACTAGTGAGAGGCCTATCTCAGGTAAAACTTTTTTGTTTAGAAGAAATATATTAATCTTTACACCGTGATGTGTTGGAGATTGCTTATTTGTTAAATTGTTGAGCGTTTGTTTTATTTCCAGGGTACTTTTACGATATGGCATTTCCGATATATTACCACTAGATGGGGGAGAGGAACAGGCTTAACTATTTACAGCAGCATGAACCGGCTGTAGGATACTTGGATAGGTGATGCGTTTTCTTTTCTTTGGTGAATCTGGTCTATTCCAGATCCCCCACACCGTCAATTTTTATTCGTATCATTTATTAATTATTTGTTTTTAGTGTCATCTCAACGCGGTTACTGACAAATTCAGACTACACAGGAAATTTGGCGATTTGACTATTTAAAAAAAATTGTACGATGAAGCAATAAAGACTAGTTATTCAGCAAAAGATAGTTATCACGAATTTCATTTGCTGCATTTGTAGCTGAAGGGCAGTGAGCGATATCAGGCTCTTTAAGTAGCCCATGCCATCGTACAACGGTGCATAAACCTTGTGGGCATTGGTTTCGGTTATAATTACAGTTACTCTTTAATATTAATCAAAAATCAATGTACAGAATGTGATTGGCGTCCACATATTTGCATCGAAACTTCTGGTTTCCTGTGCTTTTGTTGTCAGTCTTTCCGAGGGTAGAAAAGCTAGCAAGGTCATGAGGCCGGGAAGGAAGAGGGAGGTTCAGCCAGCGCTGTTTATCTCGTTATGGAGTGACCAGGCGCGATGGGAACAAATACGTTACATTTTAACGTAATCTATTAAATTCAACCGACTGACAAAAAAAAAATCAACATTTTGTTTATTTGCAAAATTGACAAGAAACACTTATCATTAAACCCGTTGTATATACAACGTATACATCTGTTTTGCTAATACCAGTGAATTCGAGGTTTATTGTTTGTTTGGCTTCCTTTAATAAAGCTTTGGTTTATGAAAATACGCATTCTCTAGAGATTAGCGGTAAACAGTTGCTTGATATTCCCCCTACCCTTAGATGGGTGTATTCCAAACTAAACATACTGAATATTTGATTGCATATGAAAATATTTATCACCATCAATTGCCTACATCCTATCAAAGTGCTAACATATCTATTAATGTGAGAGATCTGTGAAAAAAAGTCAACTAGAAGGACTTCCTCATTAAATCCCCCGTTTCACCTGAAAAAAAGACTAAAAAAAGAAGATAAATGAAAATAATTGACTTAAACTGAATTCATTAAAAAAACACACAACAGATAATGGATATTTTAAACCATGAATTTAGCATGAATGCTTTTCTGATACATTTAACACTTTCAAACCAGCTTCTTGTGCAGAACAGAACTTGGAGTAGTATGAAGTATTTGCATTAATGCACTACACTCATCCGACTTGATATAATTATTAATCAGTGGAAATGAACGATTGTGAATTTTTTTATCATGTTGCAACGTTCGTTCATATATTGCTTTATGAATCTTAATTTATTTCCTTTTGCATATAGTGGGACTCAGAATATTGACTAGAGTATTTTATTTTCTTAGTGCTTGTATTTAATGTGGGAAGGGCAGGGGTAGTTGTAAAAAATGTTTTCAAAACATCCGTATCACACATATTAAATGAACATTTTAAGGAATTACTAGGACACCTGCCTTCTTGTAACATTTTCCCCACTTGTTTTCCTTTTCCATTCAGCAGCTGCTCGGTGCACTGCACACAGGAAAACATATAAAACAAACACGTGCGCAAAACTAGGTTTCAAGTGCCATTTTTCACAACAATAACATTCTCAAGAAAAGTATAATCTCAGTGGCTGCAGCATTTGCATAGTCCTGAGCTGGGGGGGGGGGGGGGGAATGTGTCCCTGCCACAGTTATAGAGGTTTTGTTTGCGGGGAGTGACATAGAAATGTCCCCTTCAAAGTTCACCCCTGTTGCACGTGGGTCAATAACGCTGACAGAGCCTAAAGAGAACTTGTACCCTCTTCCTTATTTATTCATAACCCTGCCACGCTGTTAGCTGAACTTTGTGATGAAATGAACGATTGTCCATATTTGGAGTTTGACAACCTAGTTCTCTGTGTGGGGGACAGGTAGAAAATATTTTCTCCTCTAGTGATGTATGGGGCAGAGCAGTATTCTTGCTGTAAAAAGCAACAGTCATTAGCTGTAGCTGTCTAGCCCAATTGTGCAAACAGGTGAGCAAATTGTGGGCAGATTTCAGGTTTCCCATCCCGTAAATGATTATGAGGCTGCTGAATTGATGTAAGAATGCTTAGTCTGAATCAGAAAATTGTCATTATCACTGAGGAAATTGTTTATGATTAAGACTGCCCTGTAAACAACCAAACAAAAAGACAAAAATAGACAATACACAGTACCACATACATTTCTCTTTAAAAATAATTATAACGTATAGTGATGGTAATAAATGGTTAGTGAATATTATAAATACAGAAATATTGCACTAGAAAGGTAAATAAAAAGAAATGAATTCAGAGGTACTGCAAGGCAGTGCCTGAGGAGAGCAGGCCAGTTTTCAGCCGCACAGCTGAGCAGTGCAGTGGAGGTGGGCAGACCGTCAGGCATGCGTCTGCTGACGATCATCCTGCCAGCTTGCCAGCCCCCTTCACAGTTACCCCACACACCTGATCCAGCTGCGTCAATGCAATATTTAAAACAGTGTCATCATTCTTAATGGCTCAAGGAGGAGAGACAGAATGAGCTTATGAAAGAAAATGAGCCAAGAGAAGCTAGATCACATAAGGAATAACAGGTGGAGACAGCTTTCTGGGTGCCCAACAGGCCAAAGATGGCAGGCTCCTTGAAGCCATTCAAAGAAACTCATTAGATTGTTTTTGCTTTTTAATCTGTGTGGGAATCAAGTAAACCAGTATGGTTCACTGAAAGTTTGGTATTGAGGCATCTTTTATGAGATGGCTTCTTCAATGTATATTAAATTTATGGCATTTCAGCTATACATTCAATGTAATTAATATTTTACATTACTTTTCTCAGCATGATAAGTAACCCAAATACAGTTAAGCTCACTCAATTAAATAAAGTCATTGTGCTAAAAATATACACCTTGTTGATATTGATAAATACTGTGAGTCTAGAAAAACCAGGTCGAAATTAGTTGCTCTTAATCTATGTTCTAATGTTAAATTGTGGGTTTTTCCCGATCAATACATAGTTACTACCCAGATAATAGCTTTAAACATTTTCTTTGACTTTTGTACAGTATATGAATGCTTATGGTCTGCATGATACACATGCTGCAAAACAGGTGTATGTATGCATGCATGCATCACAACGGTGCAGCATGGCACAGGCAGAAAGGAAACTATCCAAGATGAAAGAGCGTTTGCCAGAGACAACCCTGTGTGGGGGACTGTCAAAGGAGGCAGCATGAAAACAGACAGGCTACAATAACCAGACAAGGGAGCACTGGACTAGGGAACTTATACACTGGAAAGACAGGAATGAATGAGGGGCACCTGCAGCTCATTAACAAGGGGGCCGGAACACAAGGTAACACCAATGAGCTACAGGCACTGAGAAACACTGGGAGCAGACTTGTAGGGCAGGGCTGCATGTGACAGGACCCCCCCCCAAAAGGCACACAGTCAGAGTGCACCACCCTGACCAAGGGGGAGCCTGGGAAACAAAGGACACGACAGGCACATGGGGTCAGGACATCACACACACTGGACGGGAGACAACAGGAACAGAACCGGACTGGGGCACATCACATAGGGAACCAGACCAAACAGTACATGTACCAAGGGACTATAGGGAGGACAGAACCGACAGAAGGGACACCATCAAGACAGGAACTGACAAACCTGTGGGGACCATAGGCACAAACCAGGGCAATGGACAGAACTGGAAGAGACTGGGGCAATACCTCAAGCTCCTCTTTACCCTCTGTGTTCAGGTTTCCCTCCCCCCTGATGTTTTTATCCCTGGTCTTACTCCTCTGTCGACATGTTCTGTCCTGTCTGTTACCCCTTGGCCCCTTGAGTCTGTTCCCTTAGTTGGTGTTCCAGTCCTGGTTCCTCATGCTCACCCTGTCTTTGTTCTCCCTCTGTTGGAGTGTCTAGCCTTGTCTGTCTCTCTCTGGTCTTTGTTAAGGGTTCCCTCTTCTGTTTTTGTGTGTGTGTGTGTGTGTGTGTGTGTGTGTGTGTTTGTTTGTTTGTGTGTTTGTTTGTTTGTTTGTTTATATATATATATATGGTCCTTTATGCCGAATTTTCAGAGAGTTCTCCGTGCCCCCTGCGAAGGCCATGCGGGGGCCCCCTTCCAGAGCTTTATGCCGAACATCCATCCAGCAAAATACATCTTATCCAATAACGCAGTGATCATAGTTCTGTAATAAAATACATGTAGCTGGAAATCTGAGTGTCGAATGAAAAACTAGCTAGGGTGGGGGAGTTCCCTCACCCCTCTGAAATCCACATGTATTCTAGCAAGTCACCAACCCTCACCCTGGATTATTTGGGCTTCAGTTTAGGCTAGAAGAGAGGAATCCATACTACACATTTCATTTGCAGATTCTGCATGAGATGCTGTGGAAGCTCCCATTCAGCTGATACGGGAATAGCTAACCCTGTGTAGCGTGAAACCTGCTGGGTCAGAGATATTTAAATGGATGGCAGTGTGAATGGAGTCCAGAGTGCACAAGGCAGACAATGGCAGCTAGAAATGCTGAGTCACTGTTTTAGGGCTTTACAAGAGTCTGAGGAGAAAATCATAGGCTCAGTTCAGGGCTCAGAGAGAGAATAGCCATGGTGCTTTTTAGCCAAGAGGCAACCTGCCAGTTTGGGTCCAATGTAAGACATTTCTCAGTCTCAATACATTCATTTAATATTCTCACCTTTATTCTGGATCAATTAAAAATACTCATTTAGGTAAATGAATACCAGGTCATCACAAAAGATTGATTAAATTAAAAAATAATATATGCTTGGGGGTGAGAAATAATCAGGGTTGATAGAGAAGATTAAAACACCATTTTATCAATGAAGAAAATGTATATATTCCATGTGTATAAACCCTGGCATGTTTCTATATTTTTAATAATTTCATAAATGTATAAACATTTACATTGTTGCCTGACTTTAAATAATGATCAATGAAAATACAATGCAATTGATGAACAATATAATGATGCAGAAACTGAATTGTTTATAAAGACATCTGTCTGTTGCTTTAAAGATCAAAAATTTTCTATAGATAATGTTATTGTTTTTCAGTGTTTTAACATTCAGGTATTTAAATCAAAGGAGAAAAACCACATATCCATTCGTTACAATAGACAACTTCCCACATATGTGAACAAGTTTCTTTTTTAAATAGTTTGTTTATTCTGAATATGTTGGAGTGATTCTGCATTGGTTATCAATATTCACCTCTAAAATACTTTATTAAAGTAGTAATATATAAGTGTTGGGTCTGTACCCTCCGACTCGGCCTTCTGTGATCCTTCCACATTTGGCCAGCAGGCATTTCTGGCCATTCTGCCTCTCTATCTTAGTTCCTAGTCTTCCCTAGAATGTCTTCCCGCTTTGCTGGACTGCTGTGCAGTGTAGTGGGCTCAGTGTGTGGATCAGTCTGTAAACCGGGAGGCTAGAGGGTCGAGACTAGCAAATCCCAACTTCGCCTATTCTTGATTTTTTGTTTGACTTTTGTCCTCAGTGTTTGTAGTTTTGGTTTTCCTAGTGTTCATTCTCCATCATAGTTCTCCCATCCATGATCTGCCCTCCTTGTGTTAGGTCTCTGCTTCTGGTTTCTTGTACATGTTGTATTTTGTATTAGCCTTGTATTTCCAGTGTTTGATTAGTGTTTTCTAGTGTGTTAACCTTCCTAGTTCTGTGATCGCTCCCTGTTCATTAGTTACACCTGTTGCTTGTATTCTGTGTTCTTTTTGATTGGCTGTTAGGTTAATATTTCTCTCCTGCATCCTCGTTAGCTCAGTCTGGTTTGTGTATTTAAGTTCTTGCATTAGTTTGTTTCCCTTGTTGGGTCTTTTGTTAGTTTCAGTTAGTGTCAGACTGTATTAGGTGGCTGTGAGCTGTTATGTTGTGTGTTGCCAACTGAGTGGTTTTTAGTCCTGCTCTCTGTTTATCCCAGTTCCTATGTTACTTAATGGTTTCTTTAGTTTTATTCTTGTTTTTTCCTGTTTGCTTTTGACCTCTTGTGGTCCCCTTTTTGTGCTTTCCCCAGTGTTCAGGTCCTTCATAAACCCCTGTCTTCTGAGCTGCCAGTGGATTGTCGCCTTTCTTCACCTGCCCCATGCCATGCTGCTGTGACAAGGCTTCCAGACTCATCTTAGTGAAATTCTTAACCCCATTATGCAGAGATTAAATCATCACTGCTCTAATTTTCCAGCTGCTTGCCCTGTGTGCAAATCTAATGTAATGAGAAGTATAGAGCTGAAAATGGAAAGTGTCAATTAAATTTACTAAACATTTATAAAAGTTGATATAATTGTTTGAAGGTATATTAACTAGTCTGTGAGGAAATGGTGTTTGGCACTAATTGAATAATATATCATGTGTTATCTGTCATTATCTCACATTGGTGTTATGTAACCCACAGGCTCGTTACAGGCTGCTGACTCTGACTTATTAAAAGGCAGCCATCCTTTATACTAGCACTTCCCAGCAATGGCTCTGCTGTAATCGTACAGGGTTGTTGATATATGCATCTGTAAAATAAAGCTGAAGCTGCTTATTTTTACAATGCCGGTTTCGGTCAAGACAGAGGTTGGTAAGTCATCTGGCAGGTAGGAAAAAAAACACAAAATGGTGAGTGGCTGGAGAGGAAAGATGACAGTCCAACAGGTGGACCAACTAATGTATGAAGAGCGGGAGCTCAGTGCTGATACTGAAAGAGGTAAGCTGGCAGAAGGGAAAGCAGTGAGGGCTTCCCTGAGATACTGCCAGGGTGGGGGAGGCTCACACAGTATGATTAGGTAGGAAATACTCATTAATTCTTTCCCGAAGATTTACCTGCCCCTCATTTCCATTAATCAGTGACAGATTTCAGGGATAACATTAACAGTGAGATTAATTGATGCATAACCCTTAAGTGTTTAAGTCATTCATTAAAGTCTGTTGGTTGGTTTATGGATTCACAAATCTTAATTTTCATTTAAAATATTTACCTAAGGAATAATTGTTTTAGGCAGATTGACTTCCATAGTATTTTTAATTCTCTACATGTTTTATGGTCTGTTCCTAAATCATGTCAAATTTAAATTTGGAGATAAGTGTATCTGCAAACTACTGTTCCTGCTAATTTTTTTTTTTTTAATGTCTTTGCTAATAAAATGGCTTCAGACAACGATGACTAAAGGACAACAGCAAACGCCATACCAAGACAGTCTTGTTTTATTGTGGCATGTTTTCATACCTGATGTTAATGGCTATTTTGAGAATACATGACAGAGTGCTTACACACACACTCCACACCCAATGAGAGGCCGTTTGTCGCGGGCTGCCACATTCCCACGAGGCGTGTTGCTCCCTCTGATCCAGGGTCTCTCTCCCATTTCCAGGAGACCGCGGTGTAAACATTTGTTCTGGCCCCAAAACCTCTGAAGAGTGACACTGATAAGGGGAGAGCAGCACAGTCCCAACCCCAAGGAGATAAAAGGCAATGTGTGGGGGGGGGGTCTCTGGGGAGAGGTCGGTGGTGGGGGTGGGACAGGGGTCAGTGCCATTGCAAGATGTAAAGAATGTGAGAAGATGCCTCCTCCCCCCACAAGCCACATTCTGGGCGGCTGTAAGCTCTTCTTCACAGCCACACATTAGGAATGCAGGTCCATGGAGCAGGGTAGCACCACGCCAGCACAGGCAGCCGCTGGCCAGGGCCCCCATTCCCCCAGGACCGCATGGATTCTAGCATGTATCTGTGAGAGGTGAAAGAGAGTGCAACTGAAAAGCAGCCGCCGCCTTTGATGGCTCCATCTCCTCCCAGCTTCTAACAAGTCCTGCACCCAGTGCAAACTGGGAAATTGTCTACTGACCCTGAGTGGGACATTAGCTCAGAGGCTGGAAGGCTAAATCCATTTAGAGCATCGCCCACAGGCTGACCATTGATGCTCCACTGGGAGGTCCACTAGAACTGGCCCATGCTCATGTTGGAAGCCCAACAGAAGCTCATCAGAAGAACGTGACCAAGCTCATTCAGCTTGCCCTGCTCCACCCCCCCAGCCCCCACCTGAACCAGCTTCAGCCCTGTCTCCCATTATCTCTGATGTGCAGGAGTCTCTCAGGCACCCCCAGCTCTTATTCACTCCCTCCTTCAATCTCCAACCTGGAATTCCAGGATTGTTTGAACAAGGCTGACTTGCCAAGGAAATGCGTTTGCCTGTGGCCCATTGCCCTTTGACCCTGAGCATATTAGGCACGCAGACAGTGAAGAAAAAAGCAGGAATTCCTCTGAAGTTGAATTTGTATACTTACACACTCAATAGAGGACCCAAGGGAAGGGCAAGACTGGGAATACAGGACACACACACACACATTTAAATAAACAGTATTTGTTTTCCTGGATTTTTGTTTTACTGATTAAAACACCAGATACAACAGATACAGAATCACCCAGGGGTGTAGGGGTCTTACGCAAGGAACGTGGAAGTTCAGTTAAAGGTGAAAATGCTGATTTCAAAGCAGCACAGTGGCACTGATTCCGCACCCAGATTTTGCGTATTAGGAAATAGTCATCATTACTTGGGAGCTGTAATGTTCACACTGCTCTCTCTCTCTATATATATATATATATATATATATATGTGTGTGTGTGTGTATAAAATCATACTACAATTCTCTGTTTTTCAGTCAGATTTCAGTCTGTGGTTGTCTAGTCCTTTGTACTCTTTATTTTGTTGCATTTAATTATACCTGAATCTAAATTTTAATTTTATTTTACACAATATTACAGATTTGTGTATGTTTTTTTCTGTTAAAATATGCCTGTTACTTCCCCACATGTTTTCACTTTCTTCATTTCTGTCACAGAAATGTAATATGTATCCAAACTCCCCAATATGAAACTGCTCAATTTAATGAGCATCATTTCACTCTGAAGTCAGCTTAAAATGAAATTGAAACTGATTAAACTGCAATGTAAACCTGTGTAAGTCTTTTAAAATTGGTTTTCATATAGTTTTTGGGAAAGTTGCAGTAGAGCCTCCATGGTAATTGGTGCAGTTAATGCTATAATAATTCTATGGCTCTACAGCAGCTCTGGGTGCTGAAAGACAAGCGCATCCTCCTCTGATGCTGTAAATAAGCTTTCAGAAACAAAGGGACCAGGTCCATTTCCACGTCTTTAAAGTTGAAAGATAACTGAGATTTATTGTAATATTTCAATTTAATACTTAAATTTTAAATTTTACTGCTAGAAAATATGCCAATTACCATACATCAAATTATTACCGAACATTATACTGAAACGTAACACATTTTAACATATTCTCTAGATGAAAATAACTAGAATAAAGGGTTTGAGAACAATAAATAGCAAAATTTAAATTATGTAGGTTGGCATATGACACATTGGAACTAGTAAATTAAATTGGTCTTTTGAAATTATTGTTATTCAGCAAATAATTAATAATAATATCATAATAATGGTAATATATATAGTAATAGTAATAATTAGCTGCAGTATTTTTATATAGATAATATTTGAAGAATTCATGTTTGTAAAAGATCTTTATGCATAAAACGTTTTCTAACAGATATCTTAAAATTTTTAGCTGATATCAATACACCCCCATTTACAAAACAATAACTTACATTTCTATATATATATCTTCTCTATATACATTTCTATATATTTTATGCATATAAAAAATGTTGCATTGTTATACATGCTGCTTTGTTTATATTGCAAACAATTTACAAAAAGAGTTTTTTCTTGTTGTTTGCTGCACACCAACTTAAAGCTACATTTGTTTAATCCCCATTTTTCAGAAGAATTATTGCTCAGGATTTGCATGGGTTTTATTTATTCTACAGAACATTTAAACGGAGATTTAAATATTTCTTACATTGTATTTGTATTGATGTAATTTACTGTGTTTAAATAATGTAGATATCTAGCTGACGAAAAATTATTGTAACCCATCTGCTGTACCGTGTTCCTACGTTTTGCAAAACTTGAAAAAAACTTGAAAGATGAATTATCATTCGCCACGTGAGTCTTTAACAGGGGCATGAAATAAACTCGTTTAATATAATTTCAACACAATTCATGAACGTGATAAATACAACTTATTCACAAGAAAACAGCTGCATTTAATGTCGTCACATTAGAGGGGCTGCCAGTCATTTTAATCCAAATGAAGAATTAGAACTCGAGAATTCAAATGATTCTGTGACTTTCTGCGCACCATAAGATTATATGCAACGTGGCAGCGTGGTACAGGAAACTAGTTCGGCGACCAGAGGAACTGGTTTTTAAACCTTCTTTATTCTGAGTAACCCAAAACGTTCCCATTAAAACTTCAAAGGTAAATATTTTGTCTCGATTATCTTTTCAGAAATACCTAAATACTATGGTACAACGGAACTAATTATGAATGCATACGTTGAAAACTATTATTTTGGCACGTTGCGAAAAAAAATAATACTTTTAAATAAAGATCCCATTAGGCGGACTGGAAGTAACTTCCTAAAGTCATTAAGAAGGAAGAGGTTGACATCCAGGGAAGGTGGAGGCGGACACGCCTCTCGCGGCTTTATCCACGCCTCTTTCCCGCTCCAGTCCTCCACTTTTTGTCTTGACAACACGTCGACAAGACATTTCTTGGCGATTTAACTAAGTATTACAAAATATCCTTTCTGTTCTTTTTTGACTACTCCAACCTAATGCAAGACTTTGAAACGAATTTCAGCTCGGCTAATTCTAAAAACTTTCTTTGTATACATGTGTCGAACATGGAAATTTACAATATTACAAAATATTTGAAATGTCTAACATGATAAAAAGGTCCAAAACTTATGTAACCTCACCTTGGCCCCAGTTTCAGTATATTTTCAGAGACTGATTAGAAACTATCTACTCTCTAACTTTTGTTAGTTAATGTATAAGTGTAAATAAACTTTGAAGATAGGAAAGGCTTTCTTACTAGGCAACTAAAGGCAATCATAGTTATATTCGAGTTTATATTGAAAACGTATTCTTTCTGTCAGGAGAATCATTGAATTAACAGAAAAAATTTGTGCATATTTTTCTAATGCAGTAAATCACTGAAAAGTTATATTCAGTTATTTTAAAACCTGACCATCGTCATGTTAGAAATTTGAAATGTTTCAATCCATCATCTTTTTTGAGGAGAATGTGACAATCCCTCCCAAGTATGTTTTTACTTTTGAATTATTAAACATGGTTGTTCTCTTTTCTGGGTTATAAAACAGGTCCGTAGATTTGTTGCATGCACACTAAGGTGTGTGGCTGTTCCATACAAGTCCACCTCGCTGCGAGCTGGGCTGCCTGTGCGGCTCTTACCTCTGGGGTCAGGAGGTGAGCGGGCGGGGCGTGATCTGGATGTCAGGTATGCACAGCAGGCTGGCCCTGCCGCTCACACGTGAGCCTCTGGCTCAGCCTGCGTCTGGCGCCACACTGCCCAGGGAAACCTGAGAGCTTCTGTGTGCCTCCTGAACCGTGACATCTGGGGAATTCTGGGGATGCTGACCCCCAGGGTCAGAGGTCATGCAGGGGTCCAACTGTTTCCTCTTTTAGTACCTATAGAGACCTTTGGGACGGAGAAATATGTTGCCGTTTAAGGGAAATGGTCCACAGACTAGGCAGTTATAATAAATTCTGCTATTTACGTTTCCATTTCCAGTCCCGTCAAATGAAAGAGGAGAAGAGTTTTAAAATAACAGGGCACCACTCAGAGCAGGAGAATTATGTCGTCGTTTTGCGTAGCTGTTGTGTTTGTGTGGATCTACATGAGGCTCTTTGTGTGTGGCTGCCTGTGTTAATGAGCGTGCAGATCTACGTCAGTGAGTTAGAAGATGGAGCTTTTCTATTGGGATGGGGGGGGGAGAGCAATGACCACAGCGGAACTGCAAAACATATGTGTACAGATGAAGTGGCAGAAAGTGTGTGACACGTGTGAAGATACCATATTATAATACACCGAGGTCATAATCACGGTAACAGGTGTTAAATGTGAACAATATCCACAGGATCACCACAAAAATGTTTCACCTTTAATCACCTTTACGCACCTCTTATTCATTTATTCCACTCAGATTCACCCAAATAAAAACCAAGATTTACGTGTCTTTTGTTAAACAACAATCGTGATTGACCGAGTGCTTCTCAGTTAATTGTTTACAAACAGGAAAACATGCAGCTGTTAACATCAGCTTCTGTGCAAAAAATATTATTCTCCTTATTTATGTGCTGATCATATGAAACAAAACAAAAGCTGTAATCATCATTGCCATCATTGTCGTAACAACTGCCTATAGCAAACCAAGGAGCACCTTTCCATGTGCCACAGACTGCAGGGTAAATTGTTCCAGAACCCTCACACTGGGGGGAACAACTGTGCAGAAACACCTGCTTGATCCCAGGGGAGAAACAGTCTTCCCGTTTATTGCATTGGTTAGGTAAACAGAAACATTACTTATGTATTAAATCCCTTATCCTGTTTTTCATTTTTATTACTTTTTGTTTCTAAACAAATGAGCTGCCTCTTTCTTTAAGTCAATTAAAGAAGCACTGAATATTTGCAAAGAAATCCCTGCTAGTGTTATACTAAGAAATGTTATACTTTATAATGCTCATTGGTTGTAATAAGGGCTTACATGTTTACAGCTATATGTTGTCTGAATTTCTTTAAATGATAATGCATTGAAACTGAAAAGGTACTGTAGAGTCACCAGTGTGCAACTGTATCAACTGTTGATCTGATGGTGAATCCAGTATTGGTTAGTTCAGCTGGGGACAATAGATAACTTTAAACAGACAAACAATGGTGTTGTAACAATGCTGAAAATAAAGTGAACATAATTTGTATTGGAAACTGTCGGCTCAGTTCTGGAAAAAAATGACGTTATAGATTGCTGAATCTCTGAGATCAGTTGAACAGATCATTGTGTTGATACATTCATGAAGAACAAAATCCTGTGTTCTTCATGTTATATATTGGTAACAACTGTAACTTACATGGTTTGCATCACATATTACATGCATTCATTTACATATACCATGGGATGGAAAGAATTTTTTTAAAACCCGTTGAGAAATCATAAAACTAATTTTGTATGAAAATCCTAGTATATTGCACACCTAATATTTAAATGGTCATACTTCACTTGCCGCTTAGATCCGAATTGTAACTAAAGGGGCAAAATCATACTGCTGTTGAGAATTATATTGTAGGTAGAGAGCGAGTGTCTGTGATACTAACGGTAGATGCAGATTGTGTCACAACAGGAGGGTCTTGTGCATTTTCTGATAAATCAATATCACAAGACTAGCAGGTCTTATGTATCTTAGTTTATAAACAGCTGTTATCTTACTTGATGCAGTATCTCACTTCAGAGCCATTAAACGTTAAATATACAAATTGAGTTCTCTTCCACTCAGTAGGAAGTGCCACTCTTAGATGCATTTAATTAAACCAGTCAAATTAAGGGGGGAAAGGTAGATACAATATCTGTTAGATTTGTAATCTATTTGGTAACAAAGCATACTAAACAGTCGTCATTGCTTTTTCATAAGTATATCCTGTAGAACAGGATAGGGGCACTTTCAAATACATTTCAGACATGCTCACTCTCCAGCTTCACTCCTGCCACTGCATTAGGTTAATCATTCTTAAAGCTTGGGTCATTCTTCATCCTTGCCAGCCACTGTTTTTGAATGATGACCAAAGAAACTGGTATCTGTTGACATGTAAACATCTCCAGGGCTGTCTAAACATTTAGCTTAAATTACAGAGCGCAAAAACGAAGCTTTACTTAGTTTTCTCTGTTATTTGCTCACCTCTGTAACACAGATATAACAGTCATAATATTTTCCCAAACACTAACAAAAAAAAATGAGACCAGTCACGGTTGGTGTTACTGAAAGCCATCGCAGTGTCACCGGAATGGATGGGGAAGACACTGGCTAATTCCTTATGTTTTTAAATTAGGTCAGTTAGAGAAATCTTATTGGAATTTTATTAACAGCCTCAAGGGAAAACTGCTTTCATCAACACCCTCCAAAGGTAGGTTTCCTGTGGTCCTTTCCAAGGTCATTCTGTTCATGGCAAAGGAACATATTGTATATTTATTCCATTGCAGCTATGAAATAACATCACAAACTGCCCTCAGTAAAGCTTTCAGTGAAGATGCTGACTGATTAAATTGTAATTCATTTCTATAACAAAACATCAGGACTTTGGATTCAATTTTACAGTTTTTATAGGAATTATTTATAGGACAATATTTCCTTTAATAATACAATACTCTTGAAGTACTCTAGAGAACATCCGGAATTGTGGTTTTTATGTCAGTCACTGTTTGACACTGTGTCTTTATCTTGGAATCAATAACAGGATTTATATAAAATGCTTGAATTTGAACCAAATTTCAAGAGGACAATTATATTGTAAATCATCATTAAATGGCCTTTGGGCATCACTTGCACTTCCAGAGCAGCCCTGTGCAGAAATGTGTGTTACAGTCCGTGTTACATGCAGATCCACCCTTGTATGTGTATGTATGCGTGAATGTGCGTGTCCACATGGTTTACCCGTAGAAAACACCCAGTGTGGTGGGGGGGGGTTGGGGCCTATATGCCACCCACCCGGCTGGAATGCCATGCATGCAATTAGTGGAGCTTGTAGCAAGGGCTGGGCTTTGAGGCCTGGGGGGCTGGGGGCCAGAAGGTGCTGGACATGGTCTGCAGTGAGTGTTGGGGGGATGGGTGTGCAGGGGCAGCTGGGAGAGGCTGCAGGGTGGGGGATCATCATAACAAAAAGGAGAAACAGACCAGTAGTCATACATCTCCCCCTAAGAGCTAATCCAGGGAGCCTCCCCCTTCAGAGTCATCAATACCCATCAATGGCCACTGGCCTCCAGTCAATAGCCCCCCTTTTGATGAAATAATAATGGCGGGGGGGGAGAGATGAGCACAGAAAGAGGGAGCAGAGGAAACCTACAGCTCCATTTTGGATGAAGAGCAAATGGGACGGAACAGGACACTTTAATTGTCCCACCATCCAATAAAACTTGACATGTTTACTTCTGTGGGCCTCCACTTTCTGATGTACATGTATGAACATTCGGTGCAGATCAAGCTGGTCAGCCACTCCTGAACTGTAGGATGACAGCAATCACCTTAAACTTAATAGAGTGCCACCCTTCTGTGTGAGGTCAGCCTGTCAATCAGAAATGTTCTACAACTCTGTTTGATACCAGAAGCTTTATATGTATTATATATATATTTATATAATCCCATACTATAACATAGCGGAAAACAAACTTACACCCTGTGATTCAGTAGTCGGAATAAACTTCTCCTATTCCAAAAAACATCCATAAAAAGCATCAAAAAACTTTAACACTAAATATTATGGAAATTCTTCAGAAACGGGGATGGGTAAGGTGTGTAGAGGGAATTGTATGGGGTAATATGTTTAATACTCTATTAAAAAGTAACATGAAATTTATGAACTGAAGTTTATTTTTAATCACTGAGTGATGTACAGTCTATGGATTTGATAACAAATGTTTTACATTTTTTTGAATATCAAGAATTAAATAACCTTAAGTATACACTTCTTAATGAAGAAAAAATGGTCAAATATTTCATATTGCATGATACACAAATCTCAGTTTTGCATTGTTAAACAAATATTTTACTACAGAATTTTCTGCAATACAATAAACACATAAACTTGTGTTTCTTGTATCTTTAAAACATATTAATTTTTTTCTTGGAAAAGTTTTGAATCTAAACGATGTTAATGGTTGAATAATTTGCACTTGAAATAGTCATTAAAGTTATACACTGCAAGCAACAGATACCGAGTATCTAGCCAACAAGTAAAATATTTTAAATATGTTTAATATCATTTAAAATACAAGATTTGAAATGGCATGCATATGACTGAGTAGAAACTTAATAAATATTTCCTAATTCTTTCTATTTTCATATACAATCAATTATTGTTTTACTGGTTTAATGTTTAGCATATTAAAAGTACTTATTACATGAATACTTTTAATGGACAAATTGCACATGTAATGAACCTGTGTATTCAGCGAGTGTATTATTTCTGCATATCATCCCACCCCAAAATGTCAAATAAACAAGATAAAAACAAACAAACAACAAAGATTTTACATCATATTATAAATTATACACACTCTCTAAAACAACACATACAATAAATGATTTGTAATTCATTTATAATTGTTTTTTAAATATGTGAAGTTGGGATAATAACCATTTAAAAAATGCAATAACTTAAGTCTCTGTAACTCTATATAGATTAAAATATGTCTGGCTCATGCTACTCGGTAAATGAGTTACGTACTGGCTGGGATAATGCAATGTTTTTTACCATTTCTCATGGTGATTACCATTTTTTACTCTGGAATAATTTAGTTGTGATAATGGGTGGAAAATATACATGTATAAATATATCATTTATTCTTTGAATCATAATCACTTGTTAAAGTAATTAATAATATTCAAAGGAGAGGAATCAAAGTTTGTCTTTTATATATGTGTGTGTATGTATACAATAAGCACGACATGCATTTATTACTTTTTGGAAATGTTTTTACGTATGTATTTATTTTTGTTTGGTACTACTTATAGCTTAGGGCTTTTTATTTGTTGCTTATTTCATTTATAGGGTGTAAATTGGAATGTAGCTACATAAATTTATTTCACAAATATATTCCTTTTAGACTATATATTTGGGTTTGGATTAAGGCAATAATACTAATCACAATTGCTGATACTTCATTATTACCAAAAGTAATTATTAATATAGAGAAGAAAATCAGATATATCCATATATAACATTATATACATATATTTACGCATAATTTATATACTGTTAAGAAATGATACGTATAACTAATATTTCTAATAGGGTTGAGATATTTTCATTCGACCAATAAAAACGTAGGATCTTGGCACGAAATTCACGTGTACGGGTAGTGGGTGGAGACAGAAATAGACGAGTGCGGTTTATTCTGGGCGATTTTTTATTCAACAAGCACTCCGCATATCGATTTCGATTGGTCCAGATGGAGAGCTGGACGTGTCTCAGCCAATTGTGCTGATGTTGTTGAGATGTTTCTCCATTAAACTGGACCGAAAGAAGGCAACTGGTTAGAGCAGAAACCAAAAGTCAAGAGGATAGATGAAACTTTAAGTAAGATTACATTGAAAACAGCGAAAGGGTTTAACTTGTTTTTTTTTTTTTTGTTCTTTTCCTTTTCCAGAAACCACGACAGAAACCATTTTTAATGATCACGTGTCTAAGGCCTGGTTTTGAAATTCACGTGCGTGTTTAGGACGCATATGTTGGCTTTTTGTGCAGTGAACGAGTAATTTAAAAGGAGTTAAATTAGCGTGATTAGTCCAAATTAGCAAAGAATCAGTAATATTACATGAATAAAAATGAATTCTAGAAACGTTATAAAACAATATTAGTGACGCGATTGATTTATATATTCTTCAAAGTGTAAAATATTGAAAAGGGAACAGATTTACTAACACGAATACCTCTAGTTCCATATAACTTTGCAATTATATTAATTCAATGATTTGATGTATTTTTGATTTAGGTTTATCGTTATAACGACCAGTTGTAAAAATTTAATTTATGGAGCTGTAAATGTTAATTATAATATGCTTTATTCAGCAATTGTGCATTTCTCTATTGACAGTAAGGCTGACTGTAGTAGGGTTATATAAGACCATATGAATTTTTATCAATGTAAAGTATATCACAGTTTGGTTGGGTTTGCTGTCATGTTGAAATTCTTCAGTCTCAAATGTAAATAAAAAACGGGGGATAAACGCTTAATAAGAGTTTAGTAAACCTTATTGTCTTTGATTTTAAAGATCGTGAATTGCTGTGTGTCTGAAACTGGACACACAAGCTAAAAATCAAAATGTTACTTTTTAATAGAGTATTAAACATACTATCCCATACAATTCCCTCTACACACCCTACCCATCCCTTTTTCTGGAAAAGAGTAGCCTACATTTACGTATGTTCTAGGAATTCTATTATTACAAATATATGTAACAGAAGGCAACCACGTGTCTTCTGACTAATCATTGCTCTGATAAATCGCTTCAGCGCTGTTTTGGGGGCGCTTCCACGATAATGAGCCGGTAAATTTTACGTTTTATCAATAAGATATGCATGAAATACGAGCTTTATTGGAATATACCTAAGGCACTATGTTGAAAATATGTTCTAATATATTCAACACGATTAATTAATTAATTAAAATTTATTATCTACATTAAACGCGACTACGGTTTAAGTATATATATTGCCCATATTTATTGAATCACTGGTGTGATTAAGTACAAAGTTGTGTTCTTTTTATGTAACGACAACGATTACGATCTGTTAAATAAATATAAACACAACGGAAACATGAGCTACCAGTTTCTCACGATATGACTTTGCGTTGCAAAATACTTTTAGAGGAGTTCTTTTTGTGTGATTAAATATAATTCTAAACGAAAAAAAATCTTTTGTAGTCCGCATGGGCCTAAGCATTAGCCAGCCATGTGATCCCACCGAGCTCGACAGATTTTAAGTAGGCCTATAGATGACACTTGCATATATTTGTCTTGTATCTTAAAATGGATAGTTTTCCTTAAGTTAGTGTGCTGGCCCACCTACTATTTTTCTTTATTCAGCCACATCTCCGCCTCCTCCCCTCACTAACCGCCCCCCAGCGCCCCTCACTCCGCCACACAAGGACACATCCACAAATGCACGATCGTGTGCATGCCCGCACGCCCGCCCACAAACAACAGTTCCCTGTATATAAAAAACATCATAATTTGTAAAGGTGTCCATCACAAGTCTTATAAGTCAGGAGTGCAAGAGTCCAAGTATACATTTTTACGAATATTTTTTGTGAATGGCTGACTGAGAAGATGAGTAAGTGAATAAAGAATGAATGAATGAGTGAGTCAGTGGTGTGCGTTAGGGCAGAAGTATTCCTCCCGAATCTTAGGATGCATTTAAATTCACGCCCTGCCTTACATCAAACGCGTTTTGCCGATTAACTGCACAATCAAGTCCCCGCAGAACAGGGGGAGCGAAGGGTACCGAAAGGCGGGTGCTTTTCCGCAGGACAATACCATTATTTAAGCTCCATTGGCCAGGAATGCCAGATTTCACAGCCCAGTGCTTTCCTCTAGGCATCGACCGAAGTGTTTCCAGAGAGTGGCTGACTCCGATCTGGGTCTCGCAGCCCCACCCTTACTGTGAATCCAACCTATAGCTCACCTCTGCATTATTTTGTTCGAAATGCTGTCATACCCCGAACATCAGTTATGTGTCACTCATACACCGCTAATATTAAGTATCTTTTACATAGGCTCACTTAATATATTTCGCTTGCAGCTTTACGAAAACGCATTTGGATAAGCACTAAGAAAACAAGAACGAAAATGATGAAAACAATATATTCATTCTTCACATGAGATAAAGTGCAATTTCAGAATGAAAGGATCTTCATTTGGAATTTTATTTGATTAAAAGCCTACGAACAATCGCTATAACAACTGAATGACTAGTTATTATTAACTAAATTTTCCCTGGACATTGCAACGATTATTTGCTAATTATATGGCATTAATCCACAACTGACTTCCCAGTTCAATCATATTGTATCTGAAACTGAATAACACTTCACAATAATGTAAAATAAATCACTTTAAGAGCGTAGGTTACTTATAAAAGTGCAAGCGCTCAAACTTACGACCCAACACGTTTAGACCTCATGATTTAGCTCGTAAGTGTGTGTGGGCTGACGGAACTACAGCAGTAAAAAGTCAACCTTGTGCCGAAAAGGCGGGTAATAAGAAATTTGTGAATGGGAGATTGTGTTTGTGTATTCATTGTTAAAATAAAAGTATACTATGACGCTCCTATGTATGTGACCAATCATGTCACTGACAAAATTGTTAAATATCCCATAGTTTAGCCAATGGCAAACGAAGCAGCAAAGACTAGCGCAAGAAATGACCAATGGGCAGAAGGTATGCAAATTAGGAATTTGCTTCTGCAAGAGCTGAATGTCAACTAGTCAAAGATGGAGTCTGGAAGCGAGAGGCCGTGAGGTTGGCAATGGAGGATTTGCAATTTTTATTTCTTGATAAATTTAATTTTAACCGCCAAATTGCATTCAAACAAGACGGAAGAAAAAATTAACAAAGAGATCACAAAAGAAGCTGGAGTCTTTATGAAGGCCTGTTTTCCATGTCCTACGCCCAACTTTTTTCTTTTGCTTTTCTGTTTTTGGCTTACGGATTGTGTCTCCTTTGGTCAGGTACCATTCATGAAATTTGGGGTCCTCTTTCTTTTTGTGCGTAGCATCCGGGTGATTGGGTGCAGATGGCGGGAGCTGTACGCGATTTGGGGTGGAGAGTAAAGTATACAGGGGTCATTTGAAAGAATTGCCAATAGGGAGGTAATTGGCTAGAAAGGGGATTGCATTTTTTCCCAACAGACTGATTTTCTGTGGACTGCAAGTGGTACGTAAAGGAGTCCAGAAGAATGGGCACCCATGCTGTGATAGCATTGTCAGTTGTTCGCTCAAAACATTTACGGCGTGATTGATACTTGTTAAACTTTGGCAGCTATCGGTGAGGCTAGAGTTTCAATAATTAAATTAGAACAATTCTTCCAGGCACCTATACCTAAGCTGTCTGTAAAACATGTGTACTGAAACCCCTGTGTATATAATACATAATTTCACAGGCGTGCGCTGAATAATTGAAGAGTTGAGGAACTGTGAGTATTGGGTAGGCTAGGTGTCAGAATGAAAGTGACAGTATACTTATATCTGTGTTAGTGTGTGCACGCAAATGTGTGTATTATACAGATACAAGTATATCCTACATTGTTAGGGCTATACATGTGCTTTGTCTTAGAAGTGCCGTTAAAACGACTTTAAATATTTAGTGTTGTTTCCTTAAAAAGTTTTTAATTTAAGCTTTTGTTATTATCTCATGTTATTATATTTTAAGTACATGCAAGCAACAGTCAAAATAGTCGTTCGGGGGTAATGGTTGTTTGCAAGGTTGGTGTACTTAAGAATATATCTAAACCATGTTATTCTTAATAATTAAAATCCGAAAATGTTGAAAGCAGACATTTTAGAGTATCTCTTTTTTTACAATTGAAGCATGGGGCCAGATAATTTATCTTGTTGGCTAAACTATGATGTTGCTGAGATACGCCAAGACGATTGTGTGGAAGCGAATGCATTAATGTAATATAACGTATCTTAAATGTTTGTGTTTAAATGCTGTCTCTGATTGTTGCCAGCTAGTGATTCTACCAGCTGCCAAACAGTGTGTGACAGAATAACAAGCATCGTTCAGCCTCCGCCCCCCAGCCAGTCTTACGAACTCGGAACAGGGATTTAGGTCGCCACTTTGGAAAAAAAGGATACCAATAGCGGCCATTAAATTACAGAATTTTGATGTTGCATTACTTATTATGTTGCATATCCACTCAATGTCTTGTTTGTTGTTTTTAAACTAACGTACTCCTGCATATTTTGAGATAACACATAAGAAAGAAAGATTATTTTTAAAAGCTCTCGTTTTCATTGTTTTTCATTCAAACATTTCATTTGTTTTCAAAAATCTCACCGTCTGCCTTGTCGGCAGCAAAAAAAAGCATTTTCTAAAAGGATTCATTTTCAACCAGAATGCAGATGTCATTCCTAATTCTGAGTTAAGATCAGTATACAATGTTTTCATTTTCACATTGCTGTTTTGGGGGCATTTTCGGTGCTTTGAGATTATCGGTGCATTAGAAGTTCCTAGTTCAAAGGTTGATTAAAATTAAGTTTTAAACTAGAAACTTCTACTGGCATTTTCAACAGCAGATGTATTATTTGTATTATTTGTAAAAAAGCAATAATTTAAGGTACTGCTGCAATTCGCTTTGTTTCGCCTATTTACCTTCTTTTGAGGTGTTAAGTTACGTGTTAATTTTAGTTTTATTTTAACTTTTAAAGACGTTAAATTCATTTGGGTTGTTTATTTGGATTCTAAGTAAAATGCTATGCACGAAAATGTGCTAGCAAAATGTGTTTTTGGTTTCAAAATAAGTTTGTTCCAATAATTAGTATTGATATTGACAGTCAGTCTTAACTTTGTTGTCCAAAGCCCTTTTTCTGTTGTACTACTGGAAAATGAGAAGAGCAGTGCAATATTAAAAGGGCATTGGCTGACAGAACGAACCCCCCCCCCCACTTCCATACATATACGCACACACACACGCACACACACACACTGTGCCATCAACTTCCTTTACATAACGTCTCTTATGATTCTACAAACGATCCATTACCAGATTTAAACTTAAACGTATTTAAGCCTACTTAACGTATTATTATTATTATTAGTAGTAGTAGTAGTAGTAGTAGTAATAGTAGTAGTAGTAGTTTTAGCAGTGGTGGTAGTAGTGAGCTGTTATTACAAAACACGAACCTAATAACTCATTAGTACTGTTATTATACAGTTAGCTTTGTAATAAGAACGAATGTGCGATCTTTGGGGAATTTAATTCAAATTTGCAGAACGCGCTTAAGTTTACGCGTCTTCAGTCATTGAATGCATTTCTCTGCTCTTAGTTTATTTGGATTAAAAGATATGACAGATGTTTCAATTTTCCAGTGGAACTTGAATTTATAATATAATATTTTAAAGTTATTCTACAGTTTATAAAAATCTCTGAGGATTAAATGTACATGTAACATGCACATTGAAATGAAATATTAAATCAAATACCAATATTCTAAACATCAAATACATAATGGCCCAAGTGTTAGCTGTAGCCTAACATACCCCATATATACAAATTTATCAAAGGTGTACATTGTTTGATGATTGGGCAATCCAGCCCCAGATTGACATTGATTGTTCTTAAGAGACTTGCATTAAAAGTTAGTAGATTTCTGCATAAATTTTACACGGTACCATTATTTTCCAATTTTCATGACATTTATCCGTGTCTGTGTAACTACAAAAAAGCTCCCCTGTTCTCCTCTCACCAATAACTGAGCTGAGGTCACTTGCTCTGACGATGTTGCACTACTGTTCCATCCATTCAAGCAGTGCAATAGTATTGTCATAGCATTAGGCCTTCGCCAGTACTGCCAAGACCGCTGCTATTATATTCCTGCTCATGTTAGAGCCTGTAGTTATACTGACACATTTCAGGCCCCGTTACTTTTCCTACAGTTCCTACCAAAACCATACATTTAAGGGGGTTATAGTGATTACAGGTGTTCACGGTAGGTTAGGTGTGCTATTCCAAGTATAGCGCAGAATGTAAAAGTAAGGCATATCTCCAAATAATCACAATAGTGACCTGCTGCGTACAAAAGGAAGCCCTTTTCGAGTAAGGCATTTCTATACGAAGGAACTTGAAGTTTCTCACAGCACGCAGAAAAGGGCCTCCAAGCCACGCCTCCGAAAAGGGAACATTTTGTTCACCGAGAACTTTAGAAGTCCTCTTCACTTGCTTAGAAAACCACGTGTGGGATTGAGTAACACTTGAACAATACTTTTAACTCACATAAACTGTCTAAAAAATATGATTTGCTGAATTGATTTTCCCATTGGAATTGTCGTATTGTGCTTTTCGCATAACAATTAAACCCTTAATTACACATATGGTAGGTAAATATAACGATGTCAGCTGAAATTACAAATTTAAAGTTCAATATAGCTGTATTCGTTCAGATTAAGAGGCATTTCGCCATCTGATAATACAGCAAATTGGGAATGTATAGGGGATATTAAAAACGACTCAGTGGGCGGATTTTTATGTCAAATGTATTGCCTATTTGACATCTCCAGCGAGATTATTACTTGTTTATCTGGAAGAATAAAGGTTCCATCTTACATCTGCGCTTCAATATGCGTCCTAGCCGTTTCTGTTGCGCAATCTGTTAAAGCTAAAACCTAAACGTGCAATAATTATGTATAATATTTCCAAAAAAACTGCTATACAATTCGACACTCTCCCCGTTTTATATGAAGAATTGCGTACGTTCCATCACCTAGCAAAATCTATAATTTGTGCATAATACTTAAAACACGATTTTACAATTAAACTCTCCGTCAGAAGGGCTGTTTCAGGTAAATTGGATTTCTCGTATTCACGGTCTGGTCAGCGTAATTGTCATTTGACATTTAGTTATTAGTTATTTTCATCTTATAAAGAGTTTTCGGAATTTCTGAATTTTTAGGCTACCGAAATCTTGCTACAGTATAACTGTTTCGAACAGAAAACAATATGTCTGTACGGCCATACAATGAACAGACCCTATCGTTCACAGCTGAAATGTAAGTTATGGGGGAAAATCTGCAAATATGTCACATATTGAAACATAATACGTAATACGGCGGCAGAAAGTGAGTGTTAAAAGAAATTACGTTGTTTGGGAGGAAAGATTAACTTCCTATCTGTGGCAGGTGGGGGGGTGGTCTGAGGGGTGGGGTAGGGTGGGAGTATTTTTGAGGAATGCGGGTAGGCAGGTCTTTATACTGTGAATGGGGGGAGGGGAACCGCTTTGGGGTAAATTTCATCCTTGGTCACTGAAAGTCGACCAAAGAGGCTTCCCTGCGGTCCTTGTAGGCTTTGTAACCCAATAGCATACGTACATACATACGGCTGCTTTTAACATGCGAGACAGATTTACTGCTATATATTCATTTCGTCCAGACTTCTGTTTTATCATACCGTAATTCACAGGAAGTGATTATGATTCGCTATTGCTAGTTTGTGACTGCTGATTAGAAGTGGGTTTGAATTGATCTTTGGCTAAAGTTGGCGGGTTTTTTTCTATTTATATACTATGATTTACGTATATATTTGCACATCTGGAAAATGTACATCACATATTTGTTGATGAAAACCATACAATGTTGAAATGTTAGTCCCCACCCAACGCATTTTTTTCTTAGCCTTATTCAGTTTAGCCTTAGCTTGACCTGAGTAGGGTGAAAAATAGATGTACACATGTCTCTCACATGAGAGGCCAGATACGCTTTGCTCGATTCCGCGTGCTGTTGTCTGATTGTTACTGATTCTTTTTTGATGCGCTATACATTTACGACCGCTCGTCTGCCATTCAAAGCCTTATTAAAGGTTGTTGTATGATATATGCTGCACGGAGTTTGGAGGCCTTAAAATCTAAGATACAGTTCATTTGACTGTTCTGATATATCATGGAGTGCTGTTAGTCTGTAGGCAGGTCAAATCTTGCTTGACAGTATGGAATCCTGAAGTAAAGCTGCGAACTTGTAATAGCTTGCCGCATGTTGGTAGGCCAGTACAGAAATGCGAGGCCCTGCTCTAGAAAGGAAACAACTAAGCGACACTTAGAAGTCCACCAGCTATTTTCACAGGCATTAATCGGTCATCTTAATTATGTCCTCGGTTTTCAAACTTAAGATGTATGATTTCAATTAGCAGTACATTTTAATTACGATCGTAAAATGTATGACGATCTGTGCCTGACTTTTAAGTTACTTTTAAAAGGTGTTCGCGTATAGGCTATATTTGCGAAATTTTGATCAGCTTGTCGGTGAAATCTTAACATAAAACTTGTTTTATTAGTATTTCTTAACAGTTCTATTCTGTGGCAGCTACTAGACGCGAACAAAGAGTACCTGGAACACAGGATCTGTGGCATCTGTTTTTTCTTGTAGTCTTTTGGGTTTTTAATGAGGGTTAAAGTGCGAAATTTCTGTCACCTAAATATACTCCAAGAAGTTTGTATAGAATGTTGCAAATGTGCCCGTCTATATGCTATTATATTATAAATAAACAGCAAGATACAGTAAACGTGCAAGTTTATTTTACTACGTTAAATGTATGTATTTGTAATATGTATATTTGGATCATTTTAACTAAATGTATACATTTAATGTGTAATCGCTGAATGTGATGGTTGTCACAAATGTAATAGGATTTTTTCTACAGAAATAACATGGTTATCGAAATCGAATTACACTGGAATTTAACGTACAGTTCAGTTACATTACCATTTACGAATGTTGATTTTTTTGGGGGGGGGGTTTCAAGTGTCTCCGCGAATCTAAACATTTGCAAACATAGTTTAGTTGCCGTTTGATATCATGAATAATTAAAATTGGCTGCGGAATCAGATATAAAGCCTAGAGTTTTTCTTTTATCTTTTAGATAGACTATGGGCTTCTGTAATTACTTTACTGCTTTGGCTGTTGGGTCCGTAAAATTTTTGAAAGCAGTAAATGAATTTAGCATATAGGGCTTATGTATAACACTTGATTCTATGTAATAGGTTACTTGCTAGTTAAGGTGGAAAGTCTAAAAGTGCAAATGGTCCCTGTGTTAATGACACACTTCGCTCGAGTTAATACAGAGTTAGTAAACATATTAGTATTGACAAGGGTCTTGTTCTCCTCTCTCCCGCCTTTTGGTCGCTGACTTTGCTTACGTATATCAGGGGACGACAGGCACTCTGTCTGCCATTGCTGTGTGGAGCACAAGGAATCTCTGTGGTAAATAACAGATCGATGAGGAATTCTTAAATTAGTCAGGAATCCGTGAATTAGGGGATTGTCTTGCCACTTCCATTTCCTTTTAATCCCTAGGAAAGAGGAAGTCTCTCTCTCTCTCCCCCCCTCTCTCTCTCTCCCTGCATGTGGAGAGAGAGAAGAGTGCAATGATGTTTGAGAGGACGGAGTACGCGTATGAGAAACTAAAACGTGCGAAGCAAGTATTTTCGCAATATGTGTACAACGCATTGGATTCGAAATATCAGGTATTTTACGTTTGCGGTTGCAAATGTTATGTTTTTGTCATGTATATATTACGAAATAGATTTTTATTTCGTTTCGTTCATGCTTCTGTAACATGTTCCAGTGTTATTGTGATTGTCATTTCTTGCAATGCCTTAACATACAACTATAATCGATTCCAACGTATGTTCAGCTAGGTAAAAGCGGTCAGAATATTTGCTGTGCGTTTCGCAACAATACAGATTATTCAGATTGGCTGCTAAGGTAATCTGATAATAATGCACATGTTGCTGTACATAAAAACTGGTAAATGCGTCGTGTGGTGGAATTGGACTCAACGTTCAAATGCGGAGGCGAGGAATTCCAACTAATGGCTAATTTTCCAAGCACGCGCAATTCTCGTACCCGCCAGCAGGGCGACGCCGAGTAAGGAATTCACACGACGTCAGCAAGAGGGCCACGTGACGCCCCTGCTAAGACGTGTGCAATTCCATTGGAAACCTACATAATTCCAAGCTTACAGGTAGGTATTTTTGCCTCACGGTTCGTGGTCTTGCTATGATCAGTGTGTGACATCAACTGGATTTTTGTGTTTGGGTAAAAACCTCAGCGTTGCCTTACAGACGAGACCCTATCAATATTGTCTCTGCTTTTTTGCTTACTGATGGAGTAGTGCAATATTGCTTATAGGGTCTTGGCTCTGAGGAATTTTCAGCAGTTTCTTTGACGTTTGGAAGTAATGTATTGCATAGTTTTCGTAGACGATAAAATGATTCTGTTTTTAATGTTTTCGAGTTCCAGGGATTTTTCCGTTACATCTGACACCTTTTGGTTAGTTGATTTGTTCGTGCCGCTTTCATAAGCCATGCCTGAATGACTTGGGCCCTTGTGTTCCAAGATAAAGTGTCTCCTTTTTTGTGAAAGACTTCGATAGACACGGATCATACAAAACAATTTTGATTTTCACTGCGGAACAAGCCATTCGGAATGTTTGTGTGTGTGTGTGTGTGTGTGTGTGTATGTATGTATATATATATATATATATATATATATGTGTGTGTGTGTGTGTAACTAGAATTCCCTTCTCAGGTGACGCCGAAGACGACAAATTCATTCTACAAAGCGGTTTATTAAAGGGAAGACTGAAATGCAGAGTTTTACTCTTCGACATGGTGGCCCCTGCGCCCTGGAACTAGGTGGTCCCAAAACTATTTGAATGGCGGCCAGTGTGTGTTCTCTGTACTTAGCGCCATTTCGAGAAAGGCAAGGAAAATGTCCCTGTCTAAGTGGCAGGCTCTGGCTCCGGTTAATGCACCGCTCAGGCCATTAAATAATATACATAATGCAGTATAACACGTCTAACCTGAAGTTTAGTCAAGTACGATATTTAGTACAGTACGTTATGCTTCCATGTTAGTCTGACGATATTATGGTACTAGATTTGTTCGAAGTTTAGAGTGTGTCTCTTCTTAAATATGATACAGAATCACATTATGTGTGGATGGATGGTTTATTTTTCTGTAGGCTCCATGTGTAGGCCTTCGTGTAGTCAGTCCTTGGTTTGGATGTTTAGAAGAGTTGTAAGCTTTACGTATTTTTTAATAAATTAAACTTCAGGTATGTAGATGTTGTAGTAGGCTATATAATTTTATTGAAACTTACCCCATATTGATACGTTATATTGGTGGATTTTTTTTCGATTTAATTACACCATGTGACTAATATTAAAGGAATGGGCATATTTAATTTGAAATGCGTTTTAAGGTTCTCCTGTAATAGTTAAAACAAGTAAAAGACTTTGACGAATTTTCAGCTTCTGGTATGTTGTTACCTTATCACAGACACTGCAGATATTACAGTAATTTAAAGGGCAGCATTTTGAATGATTTATCCTCCGGGGTTCGTTTTAAGCGTGGTCAGCACTGAAGCTCAGATGAACGCGTGTGCTGATCACGTGCCGTATGCGCTTCATGCAGAGAGTGGGAGGAAGCCTGTTGCCTGAAACTCTTTCCCTGTTGCACTACTGTGGGAGTTTCAGCAAGCAGTGCAATAACGAAAGGGCATCAGTCTGTCGGGCTGGCACTGCAGCCGAAAGACTCACAAGTTAAGACTTGGTACGGCTTGAAAAAAAATACTTTTAATAAATAAGCAATGTTCAGCTAAGACGACGTGTTTTCCTTGACTTAACGTTGAAATAATATATAAGCAATGTCTCCGGTTTGAAGATGTGTAAGTTTATTCAATTAATGTTTGTTTCCGGAAAAAGTGAATAGTTATTGTTCTGATTACGAAGACTACGGCAATTCTGAATTCAATGTATATTACTAGGTTACTTACAAATGTTATACATCATCAAATTACTGCAACTTTCGGACTGGAGATATGTGGAGCAAAACATTTCGGATTTTTATAAACGTTCAATAATTTGGCCTTTCAGTGTTAAATTAATTAACATCTTATAAAACCACGTTTACTGAAGTTTGTCCATTTATGGATTAGTTGTTTTTATAACTGCAGCCGTGGAAGGTGCTCCTTCGCTTTGGGGGCCCGTTTAGCGCTTGTATGCGTTGATATGGGAAATGTTGTATTTTTGGGTTTGCAGGCAAAAGAAAAGGGAAGACGAATAATTTGACTTAGTGTTAAATATATCAGTAGCCCATTTGTTGTCGTATATGTGAAATAAAATAACTGCCTATAATAGGCCTGTGTTCAATTTTCATTTTCTTTGACATGGTTTACATTGTTTTGTTTGGTATCTGGCACCTTGCAGAGCACCCTCGGAGCTACCATATAGTTCATTTCCTAGTATAATATTGATTTCTTTAAGGTACATGTAGGCAGGCTTGTGCTTTAATATAGGCACCACTCAAATCTTTTCTGGAGCCCTGTAGCAGCAAGGAGTTGATATTGATGCTGTTCATTCAAAGTTAAGGGGACTCAATGTGAATTTCCATGCTAGAGAAATCTTTTTTTCGTTTTGACCTCATGAGGCCCTGGCCAGTGCAAGAAGTGACAACTGCAACGGAGGCGGTAGGGCCTTTGAAGATTGAAGGGGTTATGACCTTCTGCCTAGATTCATGGACCCTACCGTCTCACTCCCTGGGACTCGCAAGCCCTCCTCTCTAGCTAGTCAAAGTTGGAAACGGAATGATGAATTATACCTTTGTTCTTTGTTAACTCCGCAAAAGGAGTGAAATTCTGAACGTTGGTTAAGGGAGGGAACAATACGTTGAGAATTATAACTAGAGGGCGGTTTCAAGTACACGTTTAACAGAATTATAGAACGTCTATAAAGGAGAATTTTCAAGCCTTCTGCTGACAAAAAGAAAGTTCTGAAAACAATTTTCCCAAACTACATCGCGCCTATATCTTCTTTTCACTATACTATATTTTGAAGTTGAGTTACACAAGAAATAAACGGTAGCCTAATGCATTGATGATATTCTCTTGCCATATCTAAAGTTTTCGCGTCTTATCCTTATAATGTGTGCAATTGATTATCTTTCTAATACAATAAGTTTGTTAGAGTTGCTATTGACTATTTCAGTTTCGTTGATATAAGCCAGCGGTTCGTTATTTGGCCTCTTAGCTGAAGGTTTTTAAAAGGAGCTTTAAGCAGAACATTTGGCATAAGTACCAAAGGTACAACAGCACAGCCTCCTCCGATTACTTGTACAGGTAATCTTTAGGGTATCGCTCTGTGTTTAGGAACTGCACTGCTTCCGTTGTCTCATCCGCAGCCATTGCTTACAAATATCTAAACCATTGCATTATAGACTACAATTAGGCAAGCTGCCATATTACAAGGATTGTCTACATTTAAGCAAACAATTAATCTGTCATCTAAATGCCTTTGACAGGTTTAAGACTACTTGCCATGCGATCATATATCTTGCTATTTGTACCTGAACGTTTTTCCCACTTCAATTTAGCCGTGTTTAAATCTAGCATATACTTAATATGTACAGCGGAGACACTCAAGAAACTAAAAAAGAAAGGGAGATGAAAACTTATATAAATATATAGATGCGTAGGTACAGAATCAATTCATCTGTTAATCATTCCAAGTAATAGAGGAAGACGGATTGCCTTTAGAGTCACTGATTTCAACTAATGATACACAAGTATTGTCCGCTAGTAGCTTTTGACAAACCACCGACGTGTAGGTTTCATAATCGTTTCAGTCTTCAGCTGAATTTGTTGGTCATAACTGCATCAATTTAGTTACTATAAAACAGGGACTTTATTTAATAACTGCAGATTATGGGAATTTTAAACATTTTCCTGCAAGTTTCTCTCTATGGGTTTTATGTGAATTAATTAATAAAACCGTTCTCTTCTGTTTATATACATTCGCATCACTATGATGAACAAACATGTTGAAATTCAGACAGAAACTAAAAAATATAAATGCGTGGGAGACGAAATGTAGGAATGCACAAATTCTACTGAATGAATAATAATAATGCAGAATCCTCTGATGCTTTAATATAAACACTTTAGAAAATACTAAGCACTCTTAAAGTATGCGATCGTATTTCTGTTTTCAAAACGGTTTTTCTTCTGTCACATGCAGTGCGGGAGAGAATATTTATTTAACAACCTGGCTGTACAATTCTATGAAATACTGTAATTTAGCACCATCTGGTGGACAAAATGAGGGCATTCTATTCTCAGCCTGTGGAATCTCAAAATGATTTGAATATAAACTGTAAAGGAAACTATAGGATTTTTTAAGCATTGTGTTACATTCACATATAGTTAAAAGTAACACTGAATTGTTAACAAAATCTATTTTACTCGGAACATTTTATTATATGTGGGGAAAAAAACGTTATGGATGAGTCCAATAATTTTTAGTTATTAGTATCTACGTGCAGTCTATTTTTTTTCTTCACGTCAAACTCCTGATTTGATACAGATGCAGGCTTAGATGTTGCTTTTATTGACCGTCCCAAGAACCTGTAAGAGCATAATTATAGATACGTGTGTATGAATACAACATGGGTTGACTTAGGCTACTAATATTATTCGGTTCGGTCGTGTACCTTTATATTTTCTTTAAATTATTACTTATTAGCACTAAGCGTCATATATATTCAGCAGCCACAAACTTAAAATGTTAAAATAAATGTGAAAATGAAATAACGAAAGCAATGAAAATTGCATTATTGACACAGTACGGTTTAAAGTGTCAAAAAGACGAAGTATATGTCTTTAGTATTATAATTCTATATGAAGTATATGCAGAGTTGGTAAGGAAAATATTCCAAGGTATACATTGACGGAGAGATAAAATTATGGTCTGTATAAACTACAAAAGAATATCGTATCTTAGCAACATCAACGGACTATATGCGAAATTTAGCTGATAGGCCTATATAATAGAGTTTATATTTAACATTCATTCGGTACAGCGACTAATCCGAGTGTATAATTAATACGTTTTCCAAGGCAGGTGTGTAGTAATTAAGATTAAATTATAGCAATAAATGACTGTGATACCTCTTATAAAAATTTTATCTAAAGTCGTTGATGAGCACCATACTGTTACAATTGTTAAGTTACATAGCATGCTATGAAAAAAATAAATTCAACAATGGTATCATACAAAACGAGTAAATGAACGGACACCGCCATATGTTTTACTTGTAGAGCGTCACGAATTCACATAAACGCGGGGCAAAGCCGACCCAGTCTAACCTGTGTGGCATCAGCTGATCGCTCCATCATCGTACATTTCCCCCCCAAAACAGAACTACAGCAGTAATAACAATAACAATAATAATAATAGGTTCGTCTTGTTAATCTTTTTTTTTTCCAGTGGAGTTTATTGTACAATTATTATTTGTTGAATAATATCTTCAACATTTTGGGAGGTCAGTTCTACTTCAATTTAAAGTACTGTATAATAAACATAATATTAATTAAGAACAATTTTAAAATTTAAATGAAATGAAATTTTGTCACCTAATAAAATATAGAATTGCAGAGGACATAAAAATGCTGCTCCTTCAGATTAAATTAAACTATTATCGTTACTTAGATCCGTAGCTGTGTGAGACGTCTCCTTGCCATTTGCACGGTTCTCTGTTATAGTACACAATGACAATTCAATACAAATAATAATTAAAAAAACAATCCTGCTCCAGAAGGGTCAGCGTGCTTTAGAGAATACGTTTTCATTAGTATTAGACTAATACTGAAACATCAAGCGAGGTTCCTTACTGTTCAAATCATTACTCCAATTAAGAGTAGTGATGAAGAGGTGAAAAGCACCGGGGCAGGACGCATGCTGGCTGATGCTGCTTGTGCTTGATGATTTAACACTTAATATAATGAATATAAGCTTCATATAATGAGATGAATAACAAATGTCTTCCTCCTCACAGTTTCTCTTCTCCTGTAAGCATTTGGGAAGCACTGTATGGGAACACAATTAGAAATTATGACTTATTAATTTAAAAGAAATTTTGATGTATAACAAGAGTTATTGCCAAGTTTTGGTTTCACGAGCTATATGATGGATGTTTGACAGAGCAAAATACTAAATAAAGTTACAGAATCAAAAAACACCACAGCAAGAGAGTGACCTCCAACCAAAAACATATTCAAGAGATCATGTTCAGTAGAGAGGGACCTCCAACCAAAAACATATTCAAGAGATCATGTTCAGTAGAGAGGGACCTCCAAACAAAAACATATTCAATAGATCATGTTCAATAGAGAGGGACCTCCAACCAAAAACATATTCAATAGATCATGTTCAGT
>JAAGVU020000040.1:34519462-34557427 GCA_011763525.2 Mormyrus iriodes
ATTGGAATTATTCAGGTCCTCCTTGGCATATTTCAGACGGGTTTGAACATGGGCCATCTTGCACAGGGGTACTTTGCAAGCACTGCAGGATTTCAAACCGTAACGGCATAATGTGTTACCAATGGTTTTCTTGATGATTGTGGTCCCTGCTGCTTTGAGATCATCAACAAGCTCCTCCTGTGTAGTTCTGGGGTTAGCCCTCACCGTTCTTAAGACCATTGTTGCCGCACGAGACGAGATCTTCCTTGGGGCCCCAGACCGAGGGTGATTGACAGTTATTTTATCTTTCTTCCATTTGTGAATAATTGCACTAGCAGTTGTCACTTTCTTATCAAGCTGCTTGCTGATGGTCTACTAGCCCATTCCACCTTTGTGAAGGTCAGCAATCTTGTCTCTGATGTCCTTAGACAGCTCTTTGGTCTTTCCCATGGTGATAAGGTTAAAGATGTAGACAGGTTAGTGACCCATGAATACTATTTAACAAAGAAATGCCATTAAATGTTAATGCTGGCTTCGTATCTGTTAATACTTTATTAAGTACTACTCGTGTTGTTAGTGCTCATGTACTTGACCTAGAGCTGGCCGACATGACAAAAAAAATATCACGCTGATTTGACCTGTATTCATCGATTTCAATAATTATCGATATTATAGTTTTATAATGCTGTTCCAGTTTCCAAAGAGTATGTATCCTAATATAAACTGAATGAACAAGTTAAAATAAACAAACAGTATTATTAACAAATAAGATTTATTTTTAACAAATGGCACAAACTATATAAATACAAAATTCCCTTAAATTATAAAAGGTTATTTATTATCAAGTACTCAATAACATGTACCATAGCTAAAGTGAACAAAACAACATAACACAGCATCTATAATAATAGGGTTCTTTTTGGCAATCAGCGTGCTCGACTGGATGGTATTTTTAGAGGTAGTGAAACAGATTTGTTGTATTACCAGACTTTGCTGGAATCTGTTGGCGGCATATTTTGCAAACTGGCTTTATCTGTGTTTTGTCCGTTTGGAGATAGCCGAACCACTTCCATACTTTGGACGACGTATGTCCTTTTTTCGGTATTATCTCCTCCTGTGCAATTAACACATTCTCCTCCTCCGCTTCACTTTGCCAGGCATCTGCGCTCCCCGACATCTTTTTTCCCCAAACACATGACCACGTTGCTGTTGTTTACAACATCACCTATTTAATTGGGACGGGTAAATTTGCAGGGTCGTCGGTGATTGGCTTTTGCGCTGGCGTTCAGCCACGCCTACGTGCTGCGCGATAGGCCACGGCGCCGTCGGTCTCAGCGCGCAGTCCAAAACGGAACAAACAGGTTTGATCCAATTTTAAAGCCTACGTTTATCATCGTTATCGTCCTCCTTTTTTATCGATAAAAAATCGGGATTGTTTTATCGCCCAGCACTAACTTGACCTAACTTGATATTTCTTGCTGATTTTTAGGGGATCGAATAATTATTTCCCTAGACAAATGACAAATTGATTTGTACCTGTTGCATAATGATTTTTTTCTTGTTTGTTTCATTGAAGCTGAGCTGTGTGCAAACCTGGGGGGTATTCCATGAAGCAGGATTTCTTGCTTATCCAGATAACTTGTTGAATTTAAGGTAGTCTGGACTAAATGAACTTCATCTTTGATCCCTTAAGTTTAGCTCAGACTACCTTAAATTTGTCAAGTTAACCAGATAAGCAAGAAATCCTGCTTCGTGGAATACCGCCTGTAAAATCTTGGATGAGAACCTCCTTCCTTCAGCCAGGGCACTGAAAATGCATTGCGGGTGGGTTTTCCAGCAATAGAACAACCCTAAGCATACGACCAAGGCAACAAAGGAATGGTTCAAAAAGAAGCACAGTAAGGTCATGGAGTGGCCTAGCTAGTCTCCAAACCTTAATCCCATAGAAAACCTATGGAGGGAACTCAAGCTTTGAGTATCCAAGTGACAGCTTAAAAATTTAAAGATTTGGAGGAGATCTGCAAAAAGCAGTGGATGAAAATTCCTGCTGTGTTCAAACCTGGTGACCAACTACAAGAAATGTCTGACAGCTCTGTTTGCCAACAATGGTTACTCCACCAAGTACTAAAGCATGTGTTCCAAGGCATCAAATACTTATTTACCTCAATAAATGATAAATTGATTTGTAACTGTTACATAATGATTTTTTCTTTATTATTTTATCGATAATCTATCTTTTGCTGTTAAAATAAACTTACCAGTAAAATTACAGACTTCTCGTGTCTTTGTTAATGTGTCAGCTTAAGACTTCAGCAGGGGGTCAAATAACTATTTCCCTCACTGTATATAGTAAGTGTATACTTGCTCACATATTTTAACATTAGAATATAGACAAATAAACAATAATACAATAAAAAGTATAAGAATTTCTTCAGTTTTCCAATGGCAGTGCAGTGGTTAGCGCTGCTGCCTCACACCAGTGTTTGAGTCTGTGCCCCAGCTCTACGTGTATAGAGTTTGTATGTTCTCCCTGTCTTGTTGCAGGGTTTCCTCCAGGTACCCTCCCTCCCTTCCCCCAGAAACATGCTGAGGTGTGAATGGTGTATGTGCACTGCGATGGGTTGGTGCACAATCTTAGGTTATTCCCTGCCTTGAACCATTGGCTTCAGAGATAGGCTCTGGATTCTTGTGGCTCTTCAAAGAAAATGGATGGTTCCTAAACTTCTCCTCAGGGGCACCCCAGCCATTTCATGAATTTGTAAAAGTTCACTCATAGCTCATTTAATTAATGAATTGGTGAATTAACTTGATGAGGTACTGATCAACCAAACATGACATGCTAGTGAATGAGTCCCACAAATACTTGGATATACTGCATGGTAACTGCACATACTGGGGTGACATGAGGATAGATTTCAAAATGGCTAACACGATGCACTTCTACACAGAGATGGATAGTTCAGGTCCAGAAAGTTAAAATCCAGAACAAGGATTTTGTTTCGACCAACCAGTTGAGTATAAAGAGTCACAGTCACAGAGTGCTCAACTGGTTGGTTGAAACAAAATCATTGTCTGGATTTTTACTTTCTGGACCTGAAATATCCACCTCTGCATCTACAGACCAGTTTTACATTGATATAAACATACAGACAGTATGCCTACTACATATACTTACAAGGAGCATAGCAGAAACACCCCCTGCTTCAACATCTTCAGAATTGTCTTCCTCTGTACGATATTGTAAGATATAAGATAGTTACATCAGACGCAATCTTATGTACCTGCTGTCTTTAGTGTGATAATTTGATTCTTGTGTGGATTTTGTTACGTCTTGCTGTCCAGGCTGCAACACTGATCTGTTCTTGTTTCAGATTCCGTGTGTTTACACCCTGGTTCAAAGGAAACTTAGAAGGCATCCAGCAAGTGTTAGACTTTCCTCTTCTCAGATTCCACATGTCTCAGTTTCTCTCCTGTAATTGTCTACAGATTTTAGGTGACTTCAGGTTTACATACACTCTGGATGCAAAATCGTGGCACTTCACATACGCACTTTGGGCAGTTTAGAGACATCGATTAGACCAGGGCTATGCAACTCACGGTCCTAGAAGTCCGAGCCCTGCTGATTTTTCAGCCTTCCTTCACCTGTGAGCCAGGTGTAAAGCCTCTGGCCACTCAGAATCAGTAATTATTAAACTAACTCCTTGGAAGAACTGAGAGCCTGGATTTGGAATCGAGGTCCAGAGTTTAATACCACTGGGTTATACTAATTGCATGTACTTTGGGCTACAATAGAAATTCAAGCAGCAAGCAGAGACGTGGTGGTGATCTTGCTGAAAATTTATAACAACAATCTCAAAATCACAGATGTTAATCCTGAAGTTAATCCTACTACTGTTACATCTTTTGAATATCGTGCATTTAAATTACCCAGCTCTGTTTCAGTATTACTGATTTACCGTCCACCAAATCATAGTCCTACATTTCGCTCTGAACTCTCTGAACTCCTTACCACCTCTTTCTCTCTCTGCTCACATTTGTTACTTTGTGGTGATGTTAATATTCATGTTGATCAATCTGACTGCAAGACTTCAGGTGATTTCATTACACTCCTTTACTGCCACCACATTATACAGCATGTGTCATTCCCTACTCACTGTAAGGCCACACACTTGATTTAGTGTGCTCCTTTAGTCTGTCTATTTCCAACCTGCACTCCTCTGTTTTTCCTTACTCTGACCATATGTCCGCCTAGTTTTCTTTAACACTGGTCTTGACCCAACTAACCTTGTCAATTTCATAGTAGTAACCTCCTTGAAGCACTTCAGTCCAGTTTCTGCCACTTCCACAGTGCAGAAACCACTTTAGTTAAAGTCTTAGATAGCCTCCTTGTTGCTACAGACACTGGTGCCATAACCCTTCTACTTCTGCTTGACCTAAGTGCGGCGTTCAACACAGTCTCTCACCCTATCTTAATACAAAGACTCCACTACCTAGGAGATTGTGGGGCAGCGCTCGACTGGTTCATTCCATATCTCACTGACAGAAAACATTTCATTACCCTATCAGACCATAAATCAGACACATCAGTTATCACACGTGGCGTCCCCCAGGGCTCTGTCCTGGGACCACTACTCTTCATCTTTTACATTTAACCCTTAGGTCAGATCATTCGCCACTTTAACCTATATTTCCATATCTAAGCCGATGACACCCAGATCTACTTCACTACCAGCTCCAAAAACAACCTGCCACTTACATACATTGAATCATGTGTTTCTGAAATTAAACAATGGATGAGCAACTTTCTAACTCTGCTGCTGAGTCCCTAATTCATGCCTTCGTCTCTAGCCGTCTAGATTACTGCAACTCATTATTTGTTGGTAGTACTGGCAAATCAATCCATAAATTCCAAATAGTTCAGAACTCTGAACCTGCCTCCTCACCCACAATTGCTCCTACCAGCACATCACTTGCATGCTTCAGAGCCTTCACTGGCTCCCTATAAAGGAACATTTCCACTTTAAACTACTTCTCCTGACATTAAAGCTCTCAATAACCAAGCCCCATCTTATCTTTCTGAACTGATTCTCCCTTACCAGCCCCCTCGCAGTCTTAAATCCTCCTCATCTGGCTCTCTCCTCATCCCCCCATCCAAACTCTGTTGTTATGGTGACCATGCTTTTTGCTGTGTAGCTCCCTGACTTTGGAACTCCCTCCCCAGTTGTCTACTGGTCTCTGTCTCAGATTTCGAACACATGTTAAAACCCTTTTTGTTTGCTCAAGCCTATGACATCCCTTATTCTTAATGTGCTTCCTTGTTTTGTTATCGGTTTACTGTATTCTACGTAAGCATCTTTGAGATCCTGAAAAGCGCTATATAAATAAAATGTATTATTATCAGAGACCATGCAGACTCCATGAACACTGGGGGAGGAGGGATTCAAGACCAAAACAGGAGATGTGGGGCGACGTGCTGCTCCCTGAGACACATCCCTCCATCCATCCACCCATCTTCTGTATCTGCTTGGCCTACGCAGGATTACGGGGGTTCTGAGCTGTGGAACTCAAACATTTCTGACAAACATAAATAAACTGCAGACACCTTAGGGTAAGATGTTTCCCATTTATTAGGTCTGTTTGCACCGGGATTCCCCACATGCAGAGGAGAAGAGCCCCGACTTACAAATCAGCATACTTTTTATATGTTTTCAGTGAGTGACATCCTTGCACAAGATCACCAGATGTTCCTTATGGTTCCTTGTTGGCTAGTCTCCAGACTACAGTCTTCCAAGGCCATTCACCCACTATTCTACCTTATCTTGTACAAAGACTTCTCCCGCTCTCATTATTTCTGACAACCTACTACATCCTCTTATAAGATATGATGTTATACAATACATTTTTTTGTCAATTTTAGGACAATCTGGATTACATGTTCTTACCCAATACTGATTCAGTTGTATGATTCATTACCACTAAGTCTAGATATATCATATTGCATATGTTCTGTAATGCAGCAAAGCAAGAGTTAATCTTACGTTGGTTGTTCTAGACTAGGGGCTGCGTTCCTCTCCCAGTCGGAAGAGTAACCCAGGGTCACCCTAGCACACCAGAATCCGTTGTTCTCTGATCCTCAGCCCTTGAAACTATCTGTGTGGCACATATTTGCAGTACACAGTCACAAAGCCTATGGTAGAAGCTACAGGCACAAGGCAGGGAATAACCCAGGATGGGGCATCAACCCAGAACAGTGACAGAAACATCATGTTTTCCCAAATAAAACCACATGCCCTCAAAACAATTTTCAGAATTATTCTGGTTGCAATATGATCCAACATATCCCGTCTGCATAATTAAATCACTTGGATTACTGATGGATTGACTAGAAGAATTTTGCCAAGAAAGCAACAATTCATTGTGCTGCCACAACTGCCAGAATACCACACTGTCCACTGTCCATAACTGTCCACTTTCAAAAACTGTGCCAAATACTGAGACTCAAAAAATAAAACACATAGATAAATAAGCATTACTGACAAACATGTAAAGAGGTCAGTTTAAAAAAAAAAAAATAGCTTTGCAAATCAACTAGTAACATTTAGATATTATATGACGTTTCGTCTGTCATTAACTGACTGAGGATCTCAAGGGTGTAGTAGGCCTATATTTAATTTATTATAAAATACAGTTTATACACGTGTTTCTCAACCCAGTCCTCACAGAACCTCAGCGGTCCATGTTTTTGCGCTCTCCCAATTCCCTGGCAATTGGGAGAGAACAAAAACGTAGACCGTCTGGGGATCCGCGAGGACTGGGTTGAGAAACCCTGGTTTATACGGTTAGGACACATTACACTTAACTTGTAATGAGTTAGCAGTTTTTACAAAAGCAAAAAAAAAAAGAGTTACACGCTTACTGGTCCGCTTTCATATATTAAAGTACAAAGAAAAAAAGAATTGGCTAACAAAGGACTTTCTTGAAATCGAAAATCTGCGTACGGTACTTTCAGTTGTTACCAACATTGATTATATTATCACAAGAAGGGGACAAATAAAACAGTGCCCTACCTGGCAGTATATTTATGTAAAAATGCTGTAAATAAGATTTTGAAATACAGAAATGCACTAGGGGGCGCAACAATTCCGGAAAAGGAAACAGCCATTCGTTCTAGGAGCGGCTGTAATTTCTCTTATGTCTTGCTCTGTGCATTAATGGACAAAAACGCAAAATAAAAATGGGTAAGTGTTCTACAATATCAGATTTTATTTGTGCGATTTGCTCTGTTTCGAAATGTTTAGTTGTTGGCTTTTTGGTGAGGCGCTGTCGTCTCCATTTGCGTTTTATTTCAAGTAAATGGATAATCATGGAAATGACCACGCTGTCGCTGTTGTTTGTACATAATTCCTGAAAGCAACGCTGGAAGGCAATAAAAGTAATATATTGTCTAGCTGGCAGAAGGCTTGTTTTATCGCCCAGTGCACCCAGCAATTGGTCACCCCTTGAAAGAAGTACCAGCTATAGGCAGCTTAATGGAGGGTGTATATATATATATATATATTCATATACGATGTTAGGTTTGGCGTCTTCATAAGCATGTTTAAGTTGTGTGGATATTCTTGAAACCACTAAAGTGATACAAGCAGGAAGCGTCTCTCTGTGTACACAGGGCAAAAAAACCAGATTAACGGCAAGTTATGTAAACGTGTGAAGGTTATTCTGAACCGAAAGTGCCCTTTACAGCTCCAGTGTACTGATCGCTTCATAATTACTTATTCAAAGGAACGGACTCGTGCGTTTTTATCTATTTAACCCGAAGTTACATTTTTGCCTAGAAACGTGTCTTGGGGGGACATTGACTGTTTTTTTAACCACCACTTCCTTTATCGCAGCAGCTGTTAACAAGAATGCCACAGCCGAAGATCAAGCTGGTGGTGACTGGAGATGATTTTGGATACTGTCCCAGGCGGAACCGGGGTATAGTGGACTGCTTCCTGGCTGGGGCGATTTCCAACGTGTCGCTGCTGGTCAACTCCAGCGCGGCTAAAGATGCGGCAGAGCTGGCCATCAGGTGAGAGTCCACATTTCCATACAGCCATCCCTTATTTTCTCAGTAATGCCGTAGTTGTTTGCTTCACCGCTTCTTTAGTAGAAGGCTGTACTGCCAGAATTCTGGCGTGCGGTTTATAGCCTACTCCATGTTGATGGTTCCTGAACGTTTCATTGAGCACCTCCTGGAAATGCATACTTTAGTTTATTCTACCACAAGGCAATTTCATTATTTTACAAATTAATCTAATATTGAAGTCCTTATTTAGTTGAATCAGGTGTGCTGAAACCACAATATAAAAGTATAGAGAATGTCTGAGAGATGTATGGTAACCACTGCCCTGAATCACTAATACAGCTACACAATGTACATGTGAAGGCTTTATATTTGTGAATTATTTGTAAAACCCAGTCGTTTTTGTATTTTACAACTATGTAGTATCAATAAATAGCCTATTTGTGTTTTTGTTAAGGCTTTTTTTTAAGCTGTTCCATGGAGTTTGTTCTCATGAATGACTTAGCATATACCTGTGGTTCGGCTCTCTCCAAGACACTGCATTCCCATTGGCCTTCACGCCAACCTGTCCGAGGGTGTCCCCGTTTGCCAGAAGCTCAGGCGGGACTCCACACTTGTTAATGATAATGGGTTCTTCCATGGAAAGATGGGTTTCCGGAAGGTTCTACAAAATGGCCACCTGAGCATGGCTGAGGTAAGCATGGTCGTCCACCAGTTGGCGTTTCTCATTTAACATTTGAAAATTTCAACTTGAATCTCTCTATGCCATAATCTGCCGAGATCTATGGATCACTTTCACAAGTCATATACTGGTATCAAGGGCTCTTAGGAACAGGGTATACATGTTTTTGAAAGGGTAAAGGGTATAAGGTTGCACGACTCATGCCAGGGCTTTTAAAGGACTGTGACACAGTGGTGTGAATCTGAGCACAGACAAATCCAAAATAGACTTCCTGTAAACAGCAGTAAGCGGAATCCTTCTGGAAGCACTTGAGAAATGTGGCTTATCATGAGGGCTGGGCAATTTTCAGTTACATAACTTCATTAGAATGTGTTTTTATGCAGTGTGTAAAATGCCAGTATCTATGTTAAAATTGTAATACATGCTACAGTCCAATAGTTACTGTCAAGCAGTTTTAATAAATGTCACTACTGCCCCATATCAGCTGCACAAGTGTACTATACACACACAAAAAATCCTGAATCAACACAGAAACCAGCAGCAGTTCTTGTTGAAATGAAATTGTAACAGAAAAGATACTAATGTCACTTCAGTCACAGAATCAGTTTGGATTTGAGTTTTAACGGTGGACAAATGTGAAGCTTAAAGTTTGTAGAAATCGGTTACATCCATATGTGATTCTAGGCCCTGTTAGGGTGAGCTTTACCCATCCTGTTTTTTTCTTAGTCCCACGTGAAAAATAATTATTCTAAATTCATCGTCTCATACACATCTCACACAAATGTTATAGTTGGGATCCCCCCCTTCCGTAGGAGACCCATGGCTGAACGTGGCCTGGTTGGCAAATCGGATAAATTTACTGCAGCACTCAAGGCAGGAAGGCCCAGTGCATTAGAGGCAATACTGTGGAATTACTGATTGGACTGGCATCCATTCCAAATGCAAAAGCAATTTGATGGGTGTATATTCATGGACATACATTCCCTGTCGATGGTTGTTGTTTTCTTGTGTGTCTGGGGCTTATACATGCACTGAATAAGCATTGTGTGATTTGGAGATGTATATTATGTACTGTGTATTACAATTTCATTATGCTGTATTCTGGATTGTTCTCCAGGTGGAGTTGGAGCTGCGGGCCCAGGTGAAGTTGTTCTGTGATTTGTTGGGTCACCTGCCCTCCCATATGGATGGCCACCAGCATGTCCACGTGCTGCCAGGTAGGGCAAAGGCCTATCTGCTGACCAGCGCTCAGGGAGGGTTAGGGCATGGCCACTAACTGGGATCATATTGTTTGTGTCTGTATGTGTCACTGTGTTGTATTAGGAATACGTACCCGACCACTCTCTCCTTGTGCTTAACAGAGGTGAGGGATGTGTTTGCCAGGGTGCTATCAGACGACGGCATTCCTTTCACACGTGTCCCGGTGGAGCCCGGCCTCCAGTCCTGCTCCTGGCTCCCGCTGCCCCTGCACGAGTTCTACACGCAGGTGGAGAAGGATGCGTGGGAGTCGTCCACAGTCTTCCGTGCGCATGGGATCAGGTAATTGTGCTCATGCTGTGCCTTCAAGCTGCAATACCAGTGCAGCAAGGCCGCTCCCATTGATCTGGACATGGGTTCTTTTGTTGTACCTTTACAAATGGATAATTCAGATTCAGATTTGTCCCTTTGGGTGAATGAAAGGATTAAGCAGCATCACTAATTTACTACATCAGCCAGCAGCCACACCACCTGCAGTTCAGACTGGGTAATCTACCTGAAGCTAAGCAGGTTTGGGCCTGGTCAGTACTTGGATGGGAGACCATCTAGGAAAGCTGGGTTGCTGCTGGAGGAGGTGTTGGTATGGCCAGCAGGTTAGCCCATCCTATGGTCTGTGTGGATCCCAATGCCCCGGTACAGTGACGGGGACACTGTGCTGTAAAAATGGTGCTGTCCTTCAGATGAGACGTAAAACTGAGGTCTTGACTCTAAGGTCATAAAAGATCCCTGGGCATCTTTTGAAAAGAGTAGGGGTGGTACCCCGATGTCCTGGCTAATATTGCCTATTGTGGCCCTTTCAAATCTGGCCTCCTAATCATCCCCTATATCAAAAAATTGGTGGATTCTCTCCTGCCCCTTCACCACCTTAGCTACTGTGTGGTGAGCGTACTGGCGCAGAATGGCTGCCATCGCATCATCCAGGTGGGGGGGGCTACACAGCGGTGGTGGTTGAAGTGGCTCCCATTGGCTCTGTAAAAAAGCGTGTTGGGTGTCTTGAAAAGCGCTATATAAATGTAACATTCATTCATTCACCTATAAATACACTGCACTGATACAGTAATTGCATCTATCTGTCTGATTGTTTTATCATGCTGATGGGAAGCAGACAGGTCTCCACGCCTTTCCTATGTACGTTGTAGGTGGCCTGGCGTCTACTTGGGCTTGACTACCATGGGGGAGAACATGTCTGTCAGCAGCATCAAGAGGGCCATCGGAAAGGCCCTGGCAGTATCGCAACCCGAGAGCCCCCTTGCCGTACCCCAGTGTGACACAGTGCGAGGGACGCAGGGCCCTGTCACAGTGGAGCTGATGGTGCATCCTGGCTACCCCAGTGACCCCCAGGAAGGGGGTTGCGGCCAGGGCCCAGACAGCTTCTCACAATCCGCAGAGCGGCAGCACGAGTTAGAGACCTTGATGGACCCCCAGCTGTTTGCATTCTACAAGCAGGAGCAAATCCAGCTGTGCACATTTAAGGACCTCTAGACCAATTCTCTTCCAGGGCCAACTGCAGAATAAGCCTTAAATGTTTCTTTTTAGATGGGATCTCTTTCTCTACCCTTAAGAAAGGATTTGATCCCATGGTTATAAAGATGTTTTAAACTTTAAATCCCAGATTCACAGCTTTCTACATTTACAGGTCATATCACATTAAGTTGGCTTAAAATGGAGAAATATAGCTGTGAAGAAATATTTCTAAGAGTTTACTGTATATTTTGAGTATATAGTATGTAACTTAGGAATTGGAAATACCCCAGTTTTAAAGAGACTATTTTTAATGTATTTATGAAATACTTATGTTTTAAATTCCACAATCGTGACTGAATTTTTAAAATAGATTGATGTGCATGTTAAATTTGCTGTCATTGCTAATGCTCCAATGGAGAAAATGGACTTTAACTGAAATAACAAATGGCGGAGATTCTGATAATCAGCCAATAATGACTTGCATTAAAATACTGTCAGAATGAACATTTGCTATCTGATAGTCCTGCAGTCTGCTTCATCTCAGAAATGAACGTGGTTAGGTTTGGGGTTTCTCTACTAGCCCAAGCAGTTTACTCATGTTAGTCAAAATATCAGAGAATTTCATATGTGTAGACAGGATACTACAGTAATGGTTTGCGTTAACACCATTTACACACAGTGCAGACACCATAACTATATCAGCTCGATACCCTCTTTTTCTGTTTACATTAAAGCATCAGTTTCCTGGAATGATTAAGGGTCCAACTCGGGAACTCTCATCATTAGACATGAACAATTGAAATATATATGAATGTATGCTTCTTCACACACCCCCAATCCATAGAGATGTACAACACAGAACACTCCAGATAAGTCAGACTTTAATAAGGTCTGAATGTTGAAGACTCGGCTGTTAAGTGTGGGTTGGAATTTCTGGTACTGGCAGTTGATGTATGCTGCCCCCAAGTGGTAGGCTTGCACCATACACATCTTCAAGAAACTCAGTCACTCGGGCCCACCTATCCACAAGAGATACCAATTCTACTCTGTATACAGCAGCCCTAACTCAATCCTTGGCATGTTAACTGCTATTTTATTACCTTTATTTGGAACATCTTATTTTTTAAACATTGTAACGCACATAAGCACTTTACAGTGGGAGGAGAACAGGTCGGTTTTCCCTGAAATCCCTATCGCTGCATGATCCAAATATGTTAATCGTTCCACTTATTCAGAGTGAAAACAGAATGTCTGGTTTATACATTTTTTCAGAATGTTAAGAAGCAAAACGAGACAGCGTGCAGGTAACGGAAAAAAAAGCAAATATCTGCTTTTAGGCAAGTGAAAATAATGAGCAAGCATGAACGAGAGCAATGCCTGTGGACATGCTTGTGAGTGCAGAACCATGAAACGTGCAACTGCTTACAGATTCCCACCTGTTTGTTTAGGAATTACCCAATGACACAAACACAAGTATTAAGTGTATTATCCACACAAAATATACCACGCACACAAAAAGCGAGAAATCCCTCCTCTCGAATACATGATACTCCGGAGGTTGTCTGGCCTGGGCTGCCCCAAATCCTATTCCTACATCCATCAATGCATGTAGCTATGGATTCAGCTTTCTTTCTTTCACTACTTATACCTCCCTCTGCAGTTTATCAAAACCAGGTCCGAGGTTCTCCACCAGCACTTAGCTTTATCAGAGGATTCTTGTACGGGTTGAAAGAGCACCGTGCTAGGCTGCATCCGCTGAGATAAAGGCTCTTCTTATGGGGCAAATTGTTAGCCTGCTTTATTATCAGATCATGCCAGGTTCAATACTACACCTTGTTGCAGTGTATGGCTCATTATGACTGACTAGACATATCTTCTTGTATGTAGCTAAACAGACATATTGGTAAATAAGCAAAAGTAAATACAAACCAAAAAAGAGCTATTTCAGTTTAATACAAAGCAAGATTTAAGGGTTTGCATAAAAAAAACGACTTAAAGGGGATCCATTAATGAGAGATCGCCTTGTGCATAAGGACTTGAATGTTCAGTTAACAGTACATGCATTCCAATTCAATAAATACATTACTGTGATATTGGCAAAATAAATAAAACTGGTCACCATTAAATACACAACCGCAAGCTGTCTCGTTATGCTTGAGCAGTGACAGTGAATTACAGTTTGCTACCTATGCTTTACAGTCTTAACCTTAGTTATGTAAATAACCTTATAGACCAAGCATGCGTGTCTAATGTTAAGAGCAGAAATTTGAATTGCATTGCAAGTAAAAAATATATTTAACTAATCTGGCGAGTTTACTTTCTATATATCACTCTGGAGTTAAAAAAAAGGAAATTTCTAAAATATAACTTACTTATTAAGGGGGTTATGCTTTCAAAGTGATACCCAACTCTGAATGTCGTCTCTGGTAACAAGCAGCAAGAAACAAAAGCAGAGGTTTCCCATGACCACTGACGATATGACGATGACGGTGGTAAGCCAAACAGAAACGTGAAAAGCACTGTTAAGTATATATTTTAAAAATCATATTAAATCAGACACAATGTCATTTCTTCCTTTTTATCAATTTGAAACATTATCATAGGGTAGCAACACCAGGGACTATGCTGCATTTTTATTGATCAGTGTTACAAACTGAAAGTAAGAAAGAAAAACTTAAAAAGTCTCGTTCAGCTGAACACAGTGCAACTTCATAAGCAAAAGAAAAAGATATGAGGAATCACTCCAGGATGTTGCAGCTTGCATCTGTTTGTTAATTTAGCTTTTGTTTTCCCTAAGACATCTTTCTGAGAGGACAAGAGGAGAGAAGATTAAAGTCAGGGAAGAAGAAAAAGAAAAACTGATTTCTCTTATGAAAGGGCAGAGTCTTGGTGATATGACAGAAAATGTATAACTGGAGGTTTATATCATAAAGCGGTAATGTTGAATCAATGAGAGTGGAAATTTAAACTTGTATGGTTTTTTTTTCATACCCCTCCCCCCATCTTAACAGGTTACTCTCAATCCATCCACCCGTGGGACATTAAAAAGGCTCTCGGGCTGACACAGAGGGCTGGGCCAGGTCTGATCCACAGAGTCCTGCTTCGAGGTCGACGTTCAGGTGGACTGGGCTGTCCCGTGTCTGCGAAAATGAGGAGCACGCACGTGTATGTGTGTATCTGTGTGTGTGTGCGTGCGCGCGTGAAACGGGAGGAGGTAGAGATGGGAGAGGGCAGGGGACAGAGAAAAGGGTTAGGAGGGTGGGAGGAAACACACTTGTCAAGTATCAGTCCACCGGTCTCTTTTCGCCATGTTTCTTTGTAAACTCTTCTGCATTCTTAAAGAATTTTTTACGGTCCTTTGAGTATTCTTCTGCTAGGTCAGCCCTCAGGGGGTGCTCGGGCTGAGGGTCATTCACCAGGGCGATGAGTGACTGAATTACTGAAAGAAAAGCACACACACACACACACACTCTGAGCTGCCTGACCATATATCACAGTGCTGCTAGCATCTAGACCCACAATGACAAGCCTGTCAACTTGAGTTTGGTGGTGGCAAGGTCACTGGTTATAAGATGAGAAAGAAGTAATGTACAACATAGTATATGTTTATGGTAGTTAAACTAATGGTAATTTCTGATAGCCTCCATTCGATTTGGGAGCTCAGATCTCAAGAGTTAAACTATGAAATGAACTTGTGACGCTAAACGACAAGCATAAGTTAGACTGAAATTCAGAAATCCCTTTTAGAGTGATCTTAAGACAAAAGCTGTCACCCGTTAAGGGCGGGTGCTCCCTAAGTTTGATACCTACCTTGGTCAGTTTTTGTAGCTGGTTTCCAGTTCTCCGCACTGATGACTGGCAGGCATACTTGACCCTTCTCATCAATGTTGGGGTGATAAATCTTTGTTTTGAATGTGATCTTAGGGGGCTTAAATGGGTACTCAGCGGGAAAAATTATTTCAATTCTGAATGCTCCTTTGTCATAGGGGGGATTGTCCTTAAAAGAAAATAAAATATATGCTGAGCTGGCAACCAAACAATTAAAGATTGTTCAGGACAGACCTGTCTAAATGTTCTAAAAGTATTATTCCTCAGCCCTCATATGTATAACCATGACGACAAACTACGCCCACAATAACACCTGAGATCAGACAATGCAACAAGGAAGCGAAGGGGCATGCAACAGTTTTAAGAAATTATAGGGATTTTAAAATCATGGTACAATCATGGAGTATGTGGAAGTCAACACTCATTTCAGGCAATCAACCAAATTAATCATCTGAGTTGAAATATTAAAAAACCATAACCAAGGTTAACCACTAAAGAATTCCATTACTACCAATAGCCTGAAAAAACATCAGGAAGGAGCTCTATTAATCAGAAATATAGGGCATCAAACAAAATGAGAGTTTTATTATGCAAAAACAAAACTGATAAAATGTAAAACTGCACCCGTTTCTATACACTCTCTAAAGCGGCCAGACAGATACTCACAGGAACAATAAGACCTTGCCAGGTTAAAATGTTTGATTCATCGACTTGGATGTTCCGGAAGTTTTTCATTCCAGACCTGCGGATTTCTTCAAGTTCCTGCGATACAGGAAAAAAGTTTATAACATGGAAAAATCAATTCAGTACATGGGAACCTCAACTGATTACAGCCAATTGAAGACATTAATCACCTATCATGGTAGAAACTGGTTTTGTCCATTAACCTATTAGTTACACTATGACTGGTTAATTGCCTGCACCAATTACCCAGTAACTACTATATTTTATTCAGATGGCCAATTAGTGTTATAAGTTAAACAGATGAAAAACTTCTGATTGTCAGGACATAGAACTCTTACCACCTCTGCAAAAGATCAACTAAACATTTAAAATTACAAATCATTGCACTTCAAAACAAACTCAAAAATGTCTTTTGAGGAATAAAAGATACAAAAACAAAAAAAAGTCACAAAAACATCATTAAAGCAAAGATAAACAGAACTACAATACAGCTGAATAAAAACAGATTTCAAAGTTCCATTATACATAAGCGAATATAAACTATAATATGAATTCTGGAATTATGGAAAGTAAAACCATCCCACGACAGTTGACTACATTTTAGTCTACGCAATATAAATTGCCTAATGCTTAAACCTGTTTTTTTCCTCCCTATATTGCAATTCAGCCCCATAAACATCCAACCATCCACATAGAGGAAGCTCAGCGACAGCTTGAGCTTCTGTTGTTCCACTAACCAGCAGCATCGCTGGCACAGCCCATAACAAATGAAACTTTCAGTTTTGATTAACGCTGGTTGATCCCCCGCAACAGCTTCAGCTCAAGCAGTCAAACGAGGAAGTAGTAAAGTGACAGGGAGGCATGTGAAGCCTCCTGGCTACCTACATGTCGGAGGAGCGGCCGATCGACACCGAAACGCCCCACTGCCGTGACATGAACAGACAGCTAGTCAGCGCCATGGCCACACGTCAGCCGCTAACTACCCACCGGTGCTGTGATTGATATCTGCGCTGGGGCTGCGTGACGTCCCGCTACACAACCGGTTTTGCTCAACCATTCAGACGCACCATTTACAACCGACAGCGTATTAGTCATTATCCAAACACCGAGTAGGTATTAAAAGCGCCTGACTCCCAAGAAACCCGTCTCTCTGTATAAATTTACACACACACACACACACACAAATGACAGTTTTTAGTACTACTACTACTTCCACTTCCAGATCTGTATCTCTTTTGGTTTCATTTCTGTGAAGGGCGCGCCGAAACTAAACTCTTTCAGTAACTTGTGTTTAAAGCGCGTAAAAGCGGCTGCCTTTCCAGCTTGCGCGTTAACAGCTGATCGCTGAGCTGCTCCTATACTTGTCTCACTCTCGGTAAGGACGGGCTTCCTGTGCTGTCACCCAGCTGCCCTGGCACGGGATCGCAGTACCCCATGTAATAATAGGTGGCCAACCATCCCTGTTAATCTCAAACACAATAACACTGCGTACTACAAGCAATCGAGGATATAAAATTTCCCCACAGGTTTTGTTATTTTGATCATGAGCCATTTATTACTATTTATGGGAAAAATACCCCCCATGAAACCCGGTTTCTTCATCTCCGGCCTGTATTACCGGTGCTTCCCTTACTCACTCACTGTGCCAGACAATATATTTAGCTTTTTATCTTTCAGCAGACTCATAATAAGATTAAAGTGAGCACAAGCCGCTCCCGCAGACAGAAATCTATACCTTCAGTTTCATAAGGGAGGCATATGATCGACCATGGGCACTGGATATACGGCTGTTTATTAGATTTTTTAGGAAAAGAAAATATAGAGATGAGGAGTTCTACCTTGTGCAGCCTCCTGCTCGCCGCCATCTTGGATATACTGGCTGTTCCCAGCATGCATCGCGGTGGCGGCGGCGGGGCGACGGGTAGCTTCACTTCCTATAAACTACAATTCTTTGAATATAGCGACACAAATATCCCTTTCACAAGGTTAACATGATTTATATGATACTTATATTTATATGCTATTTCAAAATGAATGTATTTACCCTTCCAAATATCGCAACTGCCAAGTGACGAATTACTGATTCGCACATAGGTATTTCAATTAATTTCTTAAAGGGAAACAGCGCCCCCTAGGCAGTCACATAAGGCGCTTTGGTTAGTTGGAGTTTCATGTGAAGCCAGTAAGCCAGTTACCAGAAAGGACTAATCAGGATGTTCCAGAAAGTTTCAGATGTTACTTTTGTCATCTGAAGTGATTCATTCAAGCGAATGGCCATTTATTTAGTTTCATTGCTGTGTAATTGTTTGGATATCTTAATAATTCATTCATTCATTAAAGCAGGTCTGTGGGGATTGCTATGTCTTTGGGTAGTAAAATTAGCAATCCATACATTAATTATTAACAATTAAAATCTTTATAGGCCCTGGGCTATTTTGTCAATGTCAAGAATAGGAATAATGGTGTTTTGTTAATAATTTTGTTTTACTTTACATAAAATAATACTGTATAATCTTAGAAACAATTAATCAAACCACCACAGTGTTCTCTGACAAGCTAACGAAACCTATGTGTATGCAAAAATGTAAAAAAATTGCAGAGTAGATCTACCACCAGCATATATTTCATTCTGGGACTTTGTTATGGTTAATAACCTTATTCCCAAAAACAAGCAGTAAACTAACAGGTTTAGCCATGGTTGTAATGACATTTGAATGACTGGTATTCACAGCAACAATATATTATTATTGCACAATCTTCAATTTTCTTCACCCAACTTTGACATGCAGTCTTTTGCCTTTTTTGTTTTTTCAACAATGTTTTTTTTTTTTTTTTGTAGTTCACGTTATAGTGATTTTGCCTGTCAAAGGTCTTAAATCATTCCCAGTCTGAAAGCTTCCCAATAATCTCTTTCACTTCTCACTTGCTGTGATCTTGATTCGGGAATTCTAATTGCATTTATATTATTCAAACAGACACAATAGGTTTGCAAAACAGACAGACAGATGTTTATTTTACTCATTTATAAGTCATTTAAAAATCATGAAGTCATTTAAAAATCTACCTAGTGTGGAGATAAAATTGAATGGTAATCAATCTGAAAATAATTTCATAATCACTTTATAATATTTATAATTATCTGAAAATAAATATAATGATTTGTGACACAAGGCAAGGTGAGACAAGGGTTTGTACACACCCTTCCCAGCCTCATATTTTCATTCCCTTTTGCTTGCTATCGCGGTTATGGGATATGGCGCTGCAGCTTTATAAGCATTGCTCTGGCACATCCAGGGTTTGAATCCTGCACTGCATGTATGTATGAGTTTGCATGGTTTCTCCCTGCAGTCTACAGGCATGCAGTTTGCTGAATCAGCATCTCTAAATCGGCTGCTGTGTATGTGTCTCAGGGTTCTATGGCAGGGGGGGCCAATCTCATCCGCAAAGGGCCGGTGTGTATGCAGGTTTTTGGGGTAACCTTTAGGTCAGCTGTTCAAACCCAGGTGTGAGGACTCTTCGGCCAATCAGCCCTCTAATTAGTAATCTAATTAGGGAGTTGCAGCGAAAAACGGCATACACACCGGCCCTTTACGGATAAGATTGGCCACCTCTGTTCTATGGGATGCACTGGTATCCCATCTGGAATGCTTACAGCCCGATCCCTGAAAAAGGTATTTAAATACTTACTGATAATTATTTATATATTTCATTTATTTTCCATCCATCCATCTTCTAAACACTTATCCTGGTCAGTGTAATGGGATTGATTTATTTATTTATCAATAATTAAAAACATTTTTTGTAAATGCATTTAAAAATTGCCAATACATCTACGTCACCACTCAAAATCAATCTTGAACAACACTGTCAGGTTTACACAATCATGCTGTATTTATAGCAGCACACCAGTGCAGGCACACAGGAATTCTTTGGTTTTCACAGTCCGATCTTGCTCTCCGATGACACACGGCCACAGGTGAGAGAGAAGTGTAATGTCAGCCATTTTTCCGGCACCCCGGGGCCATTTTTTGAGGGATTATGGGCCTTGCTCATGCACTGACCAGTGCTACGATTACTCTGTGGCCACAGGTGGTGGCCTTTTGGGCACAGACACAAACTCCTAACCCACAAAGTATAATCTGCAGCAATACTACAATCACCATGCTGGAAAAGGCAGTGGCTTTCAAGAGCAACTGGAAGCAAACAAGATAAACTAATTGCTTGTTGATCTGATGAAGCAGCAGCTAAGGCAGGTGGGACCCAGGATATGCGGACAGAGGTGAGACTTCTGCTGTTTGCAGAAGGTGTTTTTGGCCTCATCTCACCAGCACCTCCAGCACACACAACAGTGATTTTATACCAAGTGTGAAGCAGTGGGGATGAAGATCAGCTGTGGTGTTCTCCTGGAGAAGAGCAGGTAGCTTCTGTTAGGTGAGGGGGGTGAGCCTGCCCTTAGTGAAGGACGTAAAGCGCCATTGGATCTTGCAGAATAGAATAGTGATACTTTAAGTTGTTCCTGTGGGGAAATGACCTTTTTCCCATCGTGTCCTCCACGAGACACCAGACACATATACAAGTTACAGTAAGTTTTAAGGTCAGAGCACAAGGTCAGTCAACATTTAGCGCCCGTGAAGCAATAGGGTGAAAGATGGGCTTTCTTTGGAGTTAACCTACTAAGCCACACACCACCGAAAAGTATTGTGAATGGGTGATGGTGAGAGAGAATGTAAGATGGACAGGCATATTGGTTTGGGGACTGCAGTGTGAATCCACTGTGGATCCATGATGGTGAAGTGGTGGTTAAGTCATAAGATGAGGCTCACAGTTTACCTAGAAGTCTACATTCTTAATCTCACCTAAGGACCAAAAAATGAAGGTCGCAGGTAATATAGCTGAAATGAGATGTCTCTTCATTGGACTCACTCTGTGACAGGATGAAGACTTTGGAGATCCAGGGGAGACTGAGACAATTCAGCTGATGTTGTTTTGGCCATCTTATGATGATGCCACCTGGACAGGTCCCAAGAATGTTATTCCGAGAAGGTCCAACTGGACAGAGGCCCTGGGGGACAACCTGGACATGCTGGAGGGATTATATCTCCCATTTGGCTTGGGAAAGTCAAATGATCTCACTGAACAACTAAAAGTATGCGACCATATAAAAAGACAGCTGGTCTGACCTGGTTAGCATGCTGTAGCCACAACCCTCACCAGGATAAGCGATGGGAAGATGATGATGATGATGATGATGATGAGAGCAGGACTGAAGAAAAAACAGCATGTTTATAATTATAGTCAGGAGACAAGTAATGTAGCTGTGAAGGCTATGGACTATTGAAAGAGCATCATCAGAACTGAACTCTGATGGAGAGTTTGTGAAGACATACAAGTTTAAAACTGCAGAACCCATGTGCCTCAACAAGCATGGGGCTTTTGCCAACGTATGTCTGATGAGAAATCAATTTTTCATATGTTTTCTTTATTCATCACATTTATGCCGTCCCAGAAGTCACAGCGTCGCTGTCCAAACTGTAGGCCTATATAAAATATGATGAAAGAATTGCTGTAAAAGGAGCACACTGAGGGACATAGCTAGCCGCCGAATATCTGTAGGTGTTTGAAGTCTGAGTTTTTGTTTTTCAAAAATGTTATTAATCTGTGCTGCACTTCCCAATAACAATCGATCTTAGTGAATAACGGACAGCATAATGAACGACGGTAAAGAACGATTGAAATTTGCGAGTATTTCCCATAACCCTTCACTATTGCAGATTTAACGAACGAACTGTATACCTTTTTCACAGAACGTGCTTGTGCTGGACCTGCGGCACACCCGCCAGGCAGACGTTGCCAAGGTATGCACAAAATATGTGCATGGAATGGGAATGATTTGTGACTGTTTTTACGCAATGTATAGCCTTGTAACAGGAAGAGAGGGCAGAAAAATATGGAATCTACGGAGCCCCTAAAGTCCCATAAGGTGAATTTTTCTCTCTTGGGTGTACAAGTTATTATTTTGTGGGAACAAGATAACTTGGGCACACAAGACAATTTATTGTAAGTTCGTATGCCTCTCTAAGGACTTCAGATACGCACCATATAATGGAGAGAATGAAAGGAAGTCATTTTTCTGGACGAAATGCATTTCGTGACTGAAAGAAAGTCATTTTGTGGATGAAATTTAGACCTATGTCATTAATGACAAACAGTACAGTCATTTCGTGGATGAAATTGATTCTGTATAATCACACAATGCTTTTGTGGAACCACGAAATGCATGTCGTCTTTTGCTGAGTCATGAAAGGCACCACGAAATGCACAAAATGTCCACAAATGACATTCTTTCACTCACGAAATGCATTTCATCCACAAAATGACTTTCTTTTGTTCACAAAATGCATTTTGTATACAGAATGAATTTATTTCACAAAATCCTTTTTGTGAACGAAATGACTTAATTCTGTCCAGTAAATGCAAGGTGCTGATATCAATTCTGTTCACAAAATGAAACACTCCTTTTGATTTCTGTACACAAAAGAAAGTGAAGTCTTTATGCTTTCGTGGACAAAATGTAACTGGAGTTTGTTTTTCTGTGGACAAAATGCATCAAGGCATTACTTGATTTCATCATTAAAAAAAGCTTTTTTTGTGTGGCACGGAATGTATTTTGTGCATAAAAATGAGCGCTTGACACTTGGCACCCCATGCATACAAGACCAGCAAGAATTTCAGTACTTTGTTGTATAGCAATCCAATCTGGATCCACTTGATAAGCTTAATTCTTTCCATTATATGGTGCCTGTGGATTTGAAGTCCTTAGAGACACATACGAATTTATAGTACATAATTTTGTGCGCACAAGATGCAGTTCCAGGACGAAACAGACAAAATGCAGTTATAAATGAAAATTCAATCGGCTAGGCGAGAGCGATCTATTGTGACCTTAATTTGCAATGCAACCAATTAGATGTTATGTTTTGTTTAGAGCCCGCTCATTGAGTTTGATTGGTGTGTTTGACAGATAATTTTAATGGTTGCTGGTATCATTTAAATGGTCATTTAAACAATCATTTAAGTAACACTTTAAATGATTTTAAACAATTATTTAAAGGGCATTTTAAAATAATCATTTAAATGAGAATTTAAATTATAATAAAAATGATCATTAAAATAACATGTATTTATTGAATATTATCACAAAACACCCTCCATAGTCCGGAGCCTATCATGGACGCTATGGGCACAACAGCTATAAATTACATAATTTTAATATACCTAATAAGTTACAGGAAGTAATTAATGTCAGTTGCTCTACACAAAATTCAAACACTGTACAAACCAAACATTTGTTTTTTTGTCAAAGGATTCTCGTGTTCCTGAGAATGAACAAAGTACAGAGTTCAGCTATAGCATGCCAGGGCCATGGAATAATATTTCATAGGAACAGGTTTCCAGGTCTGCCCCTGCCATTATCAGTCAGTGATAAGCCAAAGTTTAGGCTAACGATAAATAGTAGTGGAAAAAAGGTATCAGAAACATCCCGAGGGCTGGTCCTGGCTTCTGGCTTAGGTGTGTCGGTCTGAGCAGTTGGTATTGGTCTAATTTATTGTCTTTCAGCCAATGGAGAATCTTTTCCGGGATCACTGCACTGATCCAGACCCTCAGGATGGAGTGGTGCTGTCAGAGATCCCTTGCCCCCAGTCAGAAAAGAACCTTGCTGTCCTTCAGGAATTAATAAATCCCATGACATCGACCTTGTGTGGTCAGGAGCTCTATATTCAGACATTAGATCTTATGCAAAGACTGTGTTCTTGGAAAAGCGTGAATCCACAACAAACCCAGATTTTGCAATTTTCCACTTCATTGCTGGCAAGAAATACTATTTTTGTCTCTGGCCGCTTATAAGGCTTATCAGCCATTGTCACTCATCTGTCATAAGGAGCAGTAATGAGTTTCCCGTTCTTATGAATTTAACACAAGTTTTGAAAACATAGAACACACTTGTGGACGTGTATTTTACATTTTGAAAAATATATATAAATTTGACTCTAACGTTATACCAAGTCCTTCCACACTCTGCTTTCTCCAGGCCACATTCCTTGAGCATCTTGGTCTATAGTATGAGTATAATTTTCAATTTACATAAAATGAGGTACTGTTATTTTGCTGTTATTTCAGTATAAGTATTACTGGAAAAATGTCTACAAATGTACAGTATTTAAATGCAGTTTGAGTATGGGTTACATAATTCTTTACCATTTGCGTATTTCACTGCTAGCTGACATTCAACCAGGTGCAGGGTTCAGTCTTTCTCTTGAAGAGGAAGAACAAACATGAAAAACAGTTGCAGTTTGCAATTTGATTTATTTTTTACTGTAGTTTTGACTGCAAAGATGTTGCAAAAGTCAACTTTTGCCTTTGTGCTACAGCTTGACTGGAAGTCATAAATTGTGTAGCTAATAACTTGAAATTAACATGAAAGTTCTAACAGTTTGGAAAAATATTCATTAAAACTAAGAGGACATGTAAAGTTTTACACTGCACAACAAAACTATTCAAAGTTATTAATTTTCCTATGCCTTATTACACTAGCAAACACCACATAATGAAAACATTTTAGGTAAAAATGAGTGTATGAGTGCTTTGCTAAAGCACATTTAGGCTGCTTTTCCACTGCCCCAGGTACCATACTTTTGGTACTTTCCCTTTTCCATCGACTTTGGGTTGAATCCTACTACCAAAAATGCCAAACCAACTAGGGTACTTTTTTGATACTTTGTTACTTTGTGGTGGTGTTTTCTTTGTCTATTGGTTATTCAAACAGCCTGCCTCTGATACACAGTACAGCTGCCATCATGAAAACAGTAGTGGAGTCAGAAAATGATAAACAAAGTAAATAAAAGAAACAATAATGGATGAGATAATAACCGGGAGAGACCCAAGCTTTAATCATGATCGGGTCAGAAGAACAGATACAACAACATCTGGATGGCATGACAAGAAATAAAGTATTTTACATAATATACTAGGACAACATATATGTTGTAATACATAAGGGGGGACTTATAAAGCAAAAAGGAGTTCAACATAAATTTCTCACAAACCCGTCTAGGAGTGATTTAAACAGTAAGGAAAAAAATGATTACAATTGTCTCGGAGAGCGCATACAGCGCTCATGCAAAAGCAGTAGAGGTAGAGGTATACTTTAAACTGATTTTTAAACACATAGGCCTACTAGATAATTGTGAAAAAGAATCATCATTAAAATTGCTAAACTTAGTAAGTTTTTTTTTCCAGTGACACTGATAAACTATTTTAAATAACACTGTTTAAATTTGGGCAGCTTGGACAAATCAACCACAGAAACTACAGCAGAGAGCAAATTTATTTTGCTTGCTTTGTTCAATTCTTAACTTGTTTTGAGGTTCTGGTACCCCAGGTGCAACCAGCAGGTGCTGGTTGAAAAATGGGATGCCATCCCACAGCAGTGACCAAGCTGGTGATCAGCATGAGGAGGAGGTGCCAGGCTGTTGTGGCTGCGTATGGTTCTTCCACACACTACTGAGGATCCTGTTTGTTAAATGAATAAATAGTTAAATTGCCAATATGTCTTGTTTCCTCAGACTTCAATCATCCCATCCACTAAATGACACCAAACAAGAGTCAATAGCAGAATCAGCTGTTTGACATTGGCAGAGAAGATTTGGCATATTTTTCATGGACACAACCCACATACTCAGCTCTGCTGCAGAACCTATAAATGCATTTTCCTTACAAATGTGGAACCATTGAAAAGGGAAATTAACAGGCTTTCTGACGGTATAAGATTCATTGCCAAGAAGCATTATTACAACAAAGAAAAAATAAACCAAACACAAATTTCCATACTTTTTGTGCTAAGCATAGGTGCAATAGACCGTGTACTGGCCTATCTAGGACTGCATCGCAGGTCTGTTCGAATCCAGCTCAGGCTGTACAGAGAGATAATGAAAGTTTAGTTAGCAATAGGACAGCTCCACTGGGCAACACCTCACTCAGCCTCCACTGATTCACATGGTAAATTACTGTGCTTTTTAACAAAAGATATCATCGCATGCACTTACATATCTATACAGAAATGAAAACTGGCACCCGCATCCGTTTGTGTGCTTGCTCTTTCACACACCGCTGCCCTAAACAGCGTCTGGAGCACTGAACTGTCACTCAGAAGCTCAATAGCCAATAGGCACGCAACCCTGAAAAAACCCAAACCTGAAAAAGCCACATGAGAGGTTTGTGTCAGAACTGCAAACCAAAAACCAGGCAACACAAACGAGAGCTGGCAGTGTAACCACAAAAATTAAGCAGCACACATGAGAGCTCTGGCTGCGTAACTGCAAAGTGGACAGCGAGAGCAAAGGTCTTACCAGTGAGGAAGAAGCAGAAAGACTTGTAAACAAAAGGACATATTATCAAAAAAGTAAAAGACCAATAATTTGTTTGCAAGTTATAAATTTTACTTTGTGATGACATTTTTTGCATCAGTGAGTTTTATTTTCTCTCAGAGTCTTGTTTTTGCTTGATGTTAAAAAAGTTTTGCTTGATAATACTGGCACAAATTTGAATACCCTGCTAACAAGACATGACACAGGACAGGTGAGAATCATATAGACACCAGAGCAAAAAATAAAACCAAAATATAGCATAAAGGTGACACAGGCCTCAGACCAGCTTTAAACTTAACTGTTGTGTGTCAGCTGTTTGCACCACACGCTCAACCTACTGTGCTACATGGTGGCCCAGGCAGCAGGGAAACACACTAAATGGGATGGCCAGGGGGCAATGCTGGCCAAACGGGGAAAAGACACATGGGATAGGGCCAGACAGGCACCAACACTGACAAAAATTAGCTTATAGTCAAGAGAATGTGATACACCATAAAGGTGTTCTTGGTAGTGAGTATGTAAACAGAAGAATTAGAATGGAATAAATTTTCATGGACTACCACAATTTTTTTTACTTGTTTACTGTTTGCACTATGTGTAATGTCTTTGCACTTTCTCTGTTTTGCATTAAATGTGTGTTTATGCTGTGGGTCAAACGTAAAAACCACATTTGCAGCAATGGACAGTTTTCCAAATATAATCGGGGAAATCAACTGCACTGACATTGCCATAAGGGCACTTCAAATCTTCAAATCAAGTTTATTTATCAAATGCAGAACAGTGTAGTATACAGCAGTAGATGTACACAATAACATCAGTGCTAACTGAGTTAATTTTGTCAATTGAAAGCCTTTTCATTCCATTAATGTGCAAATCATATGCGATTTTGCTAAGACATTAACAAGTATAGTAGCCCATGCCTGTGATAAATAAATTGCTAGGAAATGTATGATTTTGTAGTGCCTGTACCTTGCACTGCTCAGAATTACTCTTCATGGTTTTTTATTCCCAGTTGCTATCGTCGGATTCTGTAACTAGAAGGGCCTCATTTGCATATTGTGGCGCTCGGCAGACTCGGCACCACTGCGGCTTTATTCAAAGTGGGAATGCACTTTTATTCAAAGTCCTTAAATGGATCTAATAAAATCATTAAGCACTAACTCACCCACATTCACACTGCTCTCCATGCTCTTCGCCCCGACTACACACCACACACGGTGGGCACACGCACAGCGCTATTTACAACACATAACATTAACACTATACGAGATACTGCAGTGTACACAGTAACAGCACAATAAACCCTAACTATACACAACTATTTACATTATTTACATGTCTGGCACCAGTCCAGCATACCACGCTGCTGATGGGTACCCCCAAGGCTGCACGACCCCCCTCCGAGGGGATTACTCATCCCAGTACCCCCACCAAGTCTCAGTAGTTCACCAGGCAGTGTCTAGCCCTCCGCAACTGCTGGGCCCCAAGTCCCCTTGCCATTAAGGGTCGACAGTCCTGGCAACTACCACAACCAATCCCTCACCTCAGCTTCGAAACAAGTCCTGGAAATCCACAGCCTTGGCCTCTTGCCCCTGGTAGTCGTGCACGTGCCCCCACTCGGAGCTCACGCAGCTTCTCCAGGGTACACCGCCCCTCCTCCATGGACTCGAGTACCGGCTACTGGTCATGCTCGTCCTGCTCCAGTGGCGCTCCTCGACCAGCTGGACCTCCAAGGAGCAACACGCCTCCTCGCGGCCGAGTACAGCCAGCTCCGTACCCTCGGCCTGTTGTTTTTGTTGTTCGCAGTCGCGATCCCAGCAGCTGGCCAGCTCGCCACGCAGCTGCTCTAAACTGCGCTGCTTCTGCTCCGCGGACTCACGCAGATGTTCCCAGTCCTGCTGGCTTCCCTCCCACTGCTTTTCCTGCTCACGGCGCTCCCAAGCCAGCCGGGCCTACCAGGTGCAGCACACCTCCTCGCGGCCCAACAGAACAACCTCAGCCTGCTGTCTCTGATGGTTGCTCTCACAGCTGGGGTCACGCCACTGCTCCTCGCAGCTGGTGAGCCGAGAGCCCTTGCTGGATAGTGAGCAGTCAGAGTCCATAGTAGCTCCCGCCTTCTTTGGGGCACGACGTCATCTATGGGGCAGCTTGAAGGTGCACTGCATAGGTCCAGGGTACTTTGGAAGGACAGGGCAGCAGCTCTCTCATTGCATCATCCCCTGCTTTGCTGCAGGATTGTAGGCAGAACTGTGCCCAGTGTCCCTTCTCCCAACAGCACCAGCAAACGAGCTTCCTGTCCCAAATTCTATGGTCCCAAGCTGACTTCCCCAGAAAATTGCCGCTATTCCTGCCGCTCCATGAATGCCTTCTAGTCTGTAGTGGACTGCCAGAGTGTTGTTAAGGAGGACCCACTCCAGTAGTATCAGTGCAGCCATTTCTGGCATCCTTCTTCTGACACCAACATCAAACCTAGGCATCACAACAACATGAATGAGACAAGGCAGCTTTATTCAAAGCACATGCACCAACTCACCTACACTACACATTCACACTACCCACTGTGCTGGTTGACCGGACTACTCACACCACACACGGTGGGCACACACACAGCGCTATTTACAACACATAACATTAACACTATACAAGATACTGCAGTGTACACAGTAACAGCACAATAGACACTAACTATACGCAACTATTTGCATTATTTACACGGCTGGCACCAGTCCAGCATGCCGTGCTGCCCGATGGGTACCCCCAACCCAGCAAACAGCTCATTTGCATTGACCATTTATGGTTATGGCTGTAGATGGAAACCGGGCAGGATCTCAGGCTTGTGCATGTATACTCATTTACAAGATTGTTCTGACTTTTCCGAGTGGAAATTTGAACCAGGTTTGATAAATCCCTATCTTTTTGTGCATAGACATTTTTTCACAATGAAATGTATGCAAAGTTTCATAAATAAAGCGCCAGGAGAATTCCCTTTCTGTACTGCAAAGTTTATTTGACAGTTCCATGTCAGTAATGATCATATTGTTAGTGGTGCACCTATATGTATATTTTGAGCAATACCAACTGATATAGGCCTATTTTTATGTAATATGGAGTAGTGGGGGGTGAAATTCGCAAAACTTACCGAATACCATTTTTTCATTCTGTGGAAAATGACAGCTCCATTGGTGGACCAGATTTAATAACGAGATATTAACATTTTGCTGGCTGGAACTTTGAGATCTCTCATAAGTAGTGAATGAGCCAATGAAATCCCTCATCCACCACTATGAAAAATATTCATAAAGATAATATTGGGGCTGGCTAATTAAGACTTATTTATTCAGACTATTGGCAGTGTGACAGAGCAGCATAAATATGCTTGTAAACAGATGAATGTATTTATGTCAATGTTTTGTAAATAGTTGTCAGGGTCAGCGCTCGTCCGTCTCTGTCCCATGTGTTCAGTTCCCGTTTGGCCAGTAGGGGCGTCGCACCCATTCCCTGGATCTGTTTTGGCCCTGACCAGCCCAGATGAAGTGCCTGTAGTCCTCTGGTGGTCAGTCACAGACCCTGTTATGCTCTTTGGAGTCCTAGATCCATTGACAACACAGTCCCTCAGATCCCCAAGTGTGTGTGCAAAGGGAGATCAACACCGGTGCTTAGCCTGTTGGGGAAGTCTGCACCCTGCTCACCTCCAGAAGAACCTTTTTTCCATTCTGAGTCCCATGAGCTCTACCTAGGGGTTGCCGTTTAGACTATTCCAGAGCCTCCAGTTTCTGACTTAGTTGAGATCAACACTCTCTTAGCCTGGGTGAGTGAACTAACTGCCCTCCTGGCTTCGTGGAAGAGCCTGTCACTTCACCCAGCCATTCTCCAGTGTCTGTGTTGGTCGGGGTGTCTAGCTGAGGTGGGAAGACAACTCCTGCAGTTCTGCCCCATATCGCCCATCCAAGAGGTAGACACACTCAAGGGAGTCCTTGGACGGTTGAAGGTCAACTATTGGGGGTTTCGGTAGTCCCATGGTTTCCCCCTAGGGGAAGTCACCACCGTGACCATTCCAGAGTCCTGCCCAAGGAAAGATTGCCACCGCTCAGTCAGAGTTCCAAGTATCCAGTCCAGTGGTGGCAGTTCTGGCAGTTACAGGTCCTGTGCAGGACAGGGGGTCTTCCCTCTGTAAGCGCTGCCTCTGCAGCTGAGCCCGTCGCCACCTCTGCAATGCCCCCTAAGCCTGTCGTTGCTTCTGTGGTGCTTCCTGAGGCCATTTCTTCTCCGCAGCCATACCCGAGGCCGTCGTCACTTTGGCCTCTGCCTCGCCATCCCTTGTCTTCCCTAGCTAAGTGGGGCAGGATCCAGGGGTTACCCTTCCGGAGGAGCTGAAGTGGTTCCCTCTGGGTCTTGGTCTGAGTCCCGGTTTGTGGGCCCCTACCTTGGGCCCATGCGTGCACCAACCTGGTCTCAAGTCTCAGTGCAGGGGCAAACAAAGACCTGGAAAAGGGGTAGGTCGTTTCGCCTGTCCTAGATGGGGGAGAAGGGAACACACTATATGGGCCAGACGGCCAAACCTAGGTACTTTGTCGCCTTCCAATTCATGTCCTGCAGTCCCCTTGTTGCCCTCCAGCTCCTGTTCTGCAGTCTGCTGGTCATCCTCCAGTTCTTGTCCTGCAGTCCCCATGTTGTCCTTCAGCTCCTGCCCCAGGGTTCCCTCATCGCGCAGCTTCCCAGGGTCCAAAGAATTTCCTGGTCACCTCTTAGACCTGCCTCCAACTCCTGTCATGTCCCTGCTCAACACAGTCACTCGACCATCTAGATCCATGCCGGCCCACACTACCCGTCCTTCTGTGTCCCTTCCCTGTTCCACGACCACCCCTGTGTTTCATAGTCCTCAATTGTATCCTGTCTCTCCTGGTATTTTTTCACTTCTGTTTCCTGGTCCATTGCCCCATCAAGTCCCATGTTTGCCCTTCCCTTTAGTTTCCCCTACTCCTTCCTGATCTCTGTCCTGTGTCCTTGTTCTTCAAGTTCCACACCCTAGCCCCCTAGTTCTATTCCCTGCTGTGTTTCCTCTTCTGCTGACCCTATTCCAGCTACTCCCTTGCTTGTTCTCCATTACTGTCCTCACTCCCTTGTTCCACCAGCTGGCTCTGTCTGCCTTGCACATGGTATTCCGTTAGTGTTTTTTTTTTGTCTCTCCTGTTTTGTGTTTTGGTTTGTGTTTTGCCCTCCCAGTCTGGCTGGCCCTGGCAGTACCCTTGCATGTGCCCGGAGCTTCCTCATTAGGTAGGGGGTACTGTCAGGGTCGGTGCTCATCGGTCCCTGCCCCTTGTGTTCGGTTCCTGTTTGATCAGCAGGTGTTGCTGGCCATCCTGTCCCCTCCTTTGTCTTGTTGTCCTTTAGCCACTCTTTGTTGTCTTGCTCCCTGATTGTGTTCCATTATGGTTTTTTGTAGCAATTTTTGTTATAGCTTTCCTGACCCCTCACAGTCTTTTATTTTATGTTGCGGGAGAGAGAAAGTAGCTACAGACCAGAGAGGAACCTTGGGAACCAAGCACTGTGCCTTCCGAAGGTGACTTGATGGATTTAGAATGCCTTGCCTGCAGCACTGCCAGCGCCAGGCAGAGGAACAACTCCGGCTCTGCAGCAAGACGCACCACTGAAAGTGGGCACCAGTGTGAACACCGACCCGAAGCTAGTTATATTGGGAAGAAGCCCCTGGAGCCTTACTTTGCTCAAGTATGCCTCGCTGTGTGGCACAATGCATGGAGCAAGGCAAAGATGCCAGTGAACCAGGCGTTGGTGTTGGAGTGACAAGAACTCAGCCTGACCCCCAATGAACAGTGGGGCTGCACCTCTCTGGTGGCGGCACTGGAGCAGCTCTTCAGCTACTGGCCATCAGAGGAAGCCATGAGCTGGTAAGTGGGTGGAGGCATGACAGTGAGACCCTGAGGGTGTTCTGTCATGGCACTGTCATCAGAGGGGCTGCATCAGCATGTAGACTCTGACTACACTTACCGATGTCTTGACAGAAGCAGAGAAAGTGGAAATGATCCTGTCCCCACTCGCAGCATTGCACCAACTGCCAGTCACGCCATGCTGCCTGCTGTGAAGCTGTGCCTACAATACTGAGGACCGAGGTGGAGATGAGGAACAGACGGTGGACAGTGACAGTCCCTGCTATCGCTGCAGTGAACTCAGGCACATCACATGAAACTGCCCCACCCAACCCCTTCAGCACAACTTGGTGCAGCCATCAGAAAACTCCAAATTGGGCAACGCAATGTAGGAGTCATTGCCTACCAAGGAGACTGGGCCATGAGCATGGCCTTTATGTGGACTGTTGTGGAAGGCACCTGATGTTGAGCTTTAGTGGAAACAGGGTCCACCATTACCATCATCCACTTGAGTTACCTCCCAGACACCGATCAGCTGGTCCTGCCACAGTGGGAAGTGATAGGGTTCCGGTGTGCACCTGTCACCAGTGATAATGAAGGGGAGAAGGTGGCTCAACATCATGCTGGTGGGGCGGGACACAGAGCAGGAGGTGTGGCTTGCAGATATCTGAAATCTCTGCATCATAGGGTTGGATTTGAGGCATTTGGGGATGCATATCAAGAAACCCATGAACACACTCCACCTCAGCACTGATGGGGTGACCCTCCAGCAAAATGGCAGCTAGACACGGAACCGGCAAATGTGGTGTGGACTGTGGCTAAAGGAACCACCTTGCCTTCAACTGTTCTGGTACCCCCTAACATTCAGCCACAACCCCCCCCCCCCAACACAGCATAAGGATGACAGCTTGACAGTGAAACCCTTTAATGACACAGCATAGGTGGTCCACAAGCTATGGCAGTGGAGCAGTATGGGTCTGACAGCTGAAAAGCAGTGCCAGGTAAGGACACTGTTGGATGGACACCAGGGCATCTTTATTACTAAGGATGACACGTACAATCCAACTGCACTCGTTGAACACCATATTGACACTGGAGATGCCCAGCCCAACCGCCTGCAACCTCATTGGCTGGCCCTCACCAAGCATCAGGCAGCTGAGCAGGGATTCCAGGAGGTGATGGTAGTGGTATTCATAGATCCTTATGACATGATGAAGCTCATGGACTGCACTGGAAGTCCTGGTCAGGAAGAAGGATGGGTCATGGCGGATTTGTGTGAGTTACCAGCTGTGACGCAGAAGGACTCATACCCTGTGCCCTGGATCGATGATACACTGGACCCCATTGCTGGATAGATAAGGCTTAGCTCCTTGGACCTCCATAGTGGCTACTGTCAGGTTGACCCAAGACCGCGTTCTCTTTTTCTGCATAATGCCATTCAGCCTGTACAATGCACAGGCCACTTTTGAGAGGATAATGGAGCAAGTCCTGACCCACACCCCAAGGAATCAGTGTGTCATCTCCCTAGATGACCTGCTCCCATATGCTTCTCACTTCAACTAGGTAATAAAAAACCTGCTCACCTTCTTCACCACCATCAGCTAGTCAGGCTTGCGCTTCAACCCCCAAAAGTGCTCCCTCTTGCAGCAGAAGATGGAGTTCCTAACCTACCTGGTGTGGCAGCAGACCCTGAAAGATTTTGGCAGTGAAGGATTGTCTGAGCTTGCGAATAGTCAATAAACTCTACAGCTTCCTGGGTCTCGCCTCATATTACAAACAATTCATGAAGAACTTTGCCAGCACTATCAAGCTGCTCCACCTGCTCATCATAAATGGGCAGCCCTTCAAATAGTTGGAGAATTGTGCCATTGCCTTTGACCACCTCTGGACTGCTTTGACTGAAGTCCCAAGGCTGGCATACCGAGACCATGCCCTCTGGTTTCTCTTTGCCTGTCGCAAATGCTCCCTTGCCAGCGCCGTCATCTTCACCAGCAATTCCTGAATCTTGACTACATACACTACCACATTGTCTCCTGATCCCTTGGGTTCCTCCCACTGCTCCTTCAGGAGGTCCAACAGCCCCCAGACCTGTGGTCCGTACAGCAGCTCAAAGGGAGAAAATCCTGTAAAGGCCTAAGGTACCTCACAATAGGCAAAGAGAAGATAAGTCACTGGTCCCAGTCAGACCCAGCGTGGGAGATGAACTTCCGGAGCATTTTGTTGAGGGCATGTTTAAACCATTCAACCAATGTCTGTTTAGGGGTGGTAGGGCAATGTTTTTATGCCTTGCATGCCTAGCACGTTATAGCTGCCCTGAAGAAACCTAGACAGGAAATTAGTACCCGGTCAGGTAAGATTTCTCTAGGCTCTGAGGAATAACTGCACCAGAGCATTGCCTACCTGTCTAGCCCTGGTGTTACCTAGGGGCCATGCCTCTGGGTCCTGTGGAGCATAGTCATAAACCACTAAAATATATCAGTTCCCAAGTAGGCTTAGTTAGGGGTTTTTCTGCATCTTGTCTTCCAGAACCCTAAAGCTTCTCTCTGCACCTCTGTGCCCGGGACTTACTCTTCGACCTCAGTCTACTGGAATAGCATACGCAGCATTACTCTGAGCCGAACTATTACCAGACTTTATATAGTAGGGAGCAAATCAATAACTGTAGGCAAGTCTTGCCCCAAGACTACTGGATAAGGCAGCTGGGTTGCTATTGCTACCAATAAGAGGAAGGTTTGACCATCCACTGTCATATAAACCTCAGCTGTAGGGGAAACATTCTTATTATAGCCTAGGAATCTTTAGACAACCATATGAAACCATATAAAAAATAATGTGAACACACTGCTCTCTTTTGTTATCGGATCGCAAAAAAGGTCCATACAGATAAACACGGTAACCACTGTGATGCACATATTCAATGACAAATACACCATGGTTACCATCCCCATGAACACAGTTCACTCTCATTCTAGTCTCACTCCATTCTTCCCTTGGTACCAGGCTCTTCCTTACTAGAGTTTGGGTGTTGCCTGAGTCAACTAACGCCTCCATCCGCTGACCATTCACCAGTACATTAACTGTATCTCTTGGTGGGGTCTATTTCCAGAATTGGAACAGGGAACTAGAAGAGTTCACTTATTCTTCCTGAGCTGACAGAATGGCATACTATGAGCTAGTTCTCCACAGTAAAAATACCACACCAGTCCTTTACTGACCTAAGCACCCTGCGTATCTCCTTTGACTAGTGGGTGATGAAGCTGATGTCGGATGCCTGACATTAAGGTGTGACCTACTGCTATTAGTATAACCAGAACCTTGATCAACCCCCTTGGACTCAAGGGCAGTGCACTGTTCTCAGCTGAAATGACAGGGCCTTTGAGTTCTTCTTCCTGAGATGAAATCTTTGTTGAGCTGCATTGCCTTTTCTGCTGTCTGTGGATTCTGGGTTAACCATCTGGAGGAATTACTCCAGTATCATCATCTCCCTAATGTCTTTGACAGATTTTTGCTCCGATTTCACCCAGATGGAGTTTAACTCCTTTAGCCGCACGTACAGCTCCATAGGAATCTCCCCTGGGTGCACCTGAAGTGAACGGAACCTCCAGTAATAAGTGTCCTGGGTGATTTTGTATTTGGCTAAGATAGCAGCTTTTACCTTCTTGTAATCTTCTGCATGCTCACTGTCCATGGCCACATGTGCACTGTGGGATTTCCCCATGAGTAGTGGTACCATTTGCACTGCCCAGTCCTCCTTTTATCAACAGCAGACTTGTGCGGTGCACTCAATTCTTCTTCCTCTGGCAATGTGTTGGTTCTTTGGCAGACTCTCCATTCTGCATCTTCTGGCTCATCTGCTGCTGCAGATATCAGAATTGGTGTTGGAGGTTCCTCCACCTCTGCTCCTGTCTGGTTGTCGCCTTTTCCTACCAGTAATCCCTGGCAACCAGGCTTTCCGGGAGCCACTAGAACATCTGCATCACGGCAAACAGTGGTGGCTCTTCCACTTCTGCTGCACCCAACTCCAGTGTCTCCCATAGACTGAGACCTTTCTCTGAACTGTCAGCCATGCACTGACTTCTCAAGCTTCTACCAACATCACGGTCGTTCTCCATTCTGACCAAATTCCACTTCTGACACCATTTGTAACTGATCAGTCATTAAAGCACAATGAATAATCTTTGATCAGTGTAGCATAGGAGGTTTATTGTGACACAAATAGAGATAGACGTATATGGAGTCATAGGAGTGCCATGAAAAGAAGAAATCTGTAAAAGAAGAAAAATGTTGAGTAAGAAAATAAAATAAATAAAAATAAAAGAAGAAGAAAATAAATGCTTTTCTTCATCGTTTTTGCTTTTGCTGTATTGCTTTTACTTTTTCTTAAAGGGCCAAGCTGTCAATCAACTGGATTTGGGTGGACTTTCCTGCCCAGGCTGAGCACTCAATAGAGGGTTTGCACATGACTCTGGTTACACCCACTGAGGGGCAAAAAGACTGTGGCGGCATTAGCCTTCAGCTTGAATGCTGCAAAAACACATCTAAAATGTGTGTACTCATCATTTTAATTTTCGTTTTTAATGACAATGAGGCATATCATTTAATTTTCATTCATTCATTTTCATTTTTAATGATTGATATACATAACAGGCTTATATATTATGCATTTAAAGGGGCATGGAGGGAGATGGTGAACAGAGACCGGCCCACACGGTCGCTTTGCATATGAGTTCCACACGCAGTGGCAGCGGAGGCCACTAAAAACACTGCAGCCATCGTGCCTAAACAAAAATAGACTATTGCAATTAAAATATGAACAAAGCATTTTGCCCGGTAACATTAGCTGCTGCTGGCTGATAAACGTTATCAGTATTAGCTGCTTGTCCTACATCTGCCATCCCTCTTTTTTTACTTAGAATATCAAGGCCATCACAGTTATTGGGCTTTTTAAAGAAACTTCAGACACTCAGCTGCCGTGACGTTCATATGACATTAATATGCAGACTCGCCACCGCTGGACAGGGGTGTGAATTCTTTAAAGTTATGCTAGATTTATATTTAAAATGTATTTTTAGAGACATTTTTCACGAAGAAAGAGAAACAGCATCAATAGCAGAAGTGATTTATCTGGCTGAGAATCATATAGCACCTCTGGAAGGAAAAGCGTTCTGCATGACACAGAAACTGCTGTTCATGCCCCTGCAGTATAGCTGACATTTTAATTGCAGTGGATGGAACACTGATCCCAATTCATATTCCCGGCCTCGAGTCCCACCTATACCTATTGACAAGGCTACTTGCCACAAAATGTCCAGGTAGTATGTGATCATTAAGAACTTTTTACAGACAATGTGGCCAAGTAGCCTGGGAGTATACATGACGCTTACATCTGGAGTGTGTCAGTTGGCAAGGCACAATGCATGGTGGCTGGTTACTGGGAGATAGCAGGTGTCCCCTTTGTCAATTACTCTTAACACCCGTGTTGAATCCTTTTTTTGTTTTTTTTTTTAACTTTATTTGAATTTAACAATTCTACAATGTAATGAAATGAATACAAACATTTTTCTTATTAATGACCCCCCCATCCCATCAGTGATCGTTGGTGTGTGGTATTGTATCTCACCTCAGCCACAGTTTAAGGATTCAACATCTGTGTATAACACCTGTCAAATATTCCAAAGGACAGGGATAATGGCCAAGACA
>JAAGVU020000040.1:34579010-34604766 GCA_011763525.2 Mormyrus iriodes
GGTTGAAATCAATTATCAATTAGTGCTTGTTTTCCCTAAGATATTTAAAGCATGATATTATAGTAGCCTATATATACTGTATATATATATATATATATATATATATATATATATATATATATGTAGTGTTTGCATTTTTTATCATTTACACGTTGTTGAATTAGTATTACTGAATGTGCACGTAATGTTGCGTTTCTTTAAAAAAGGCATAATTATGTCATTGTAATGCTTGTCAATGTTTACATCACGATACTAAGATTAAGACTGCTTGTTGATTGCAATATGATTCGTGTATCGTTAGAAAGTTCTGGATCAATTCTTATGTTTAACTTCTTCCACCCCTAGCAACATTAAACGAAACGGACTTGTTTTTTTCGGTTGCTCCAAAACGTTTTTTTTTATTCTTATGAATCTTACGAATAGATCAATCGTATATTGTTTTATGGCTCTATCATAACATGTCTAATGTGAAGAGTTTAATGCAGTGTTATGAGACTAGCCCCTGTTGTAGCAAATAGAGGATTAAATGACATTTAGCATTGCTCAAAGTGCACACGTGCGGCATAAAACGTGGCTCATTTTTTTTAGTGTTATAGCAAGTCTCGGGAAGGTTCCCCAACACTTACTTCACGAATCGCCACCCATCCATCTGCTATAACTACCCCACCATTTCTGGTTGGAGATTATGCCATGTAACACAGTGCAGACCATTGCAATTTATTTACCTTGGGGAGTTTTATAGATACCAAATCACTAAACCTACAAATTAGGCCTACCTATCAAAAAGGAGCACAGGCAGCAAACCTGTGCCAACACGTCCCAGGCACAAACAGACAGGAAAAGAACCCGAGACACTGGAAGTGTGAGACCACACTGCCACGTGCCTATTGTTCATCCGTAGACATTAATTGTATTTGATGACTGCTGAGTATTAAACTCCTCCCTGTCCAGCATCTTCGGAGACTTCTCTCCCACAGCATTTCTTTAAAATGTGGCTCTAATCCTCATATCGGCCACATCTTTGCATAGCAAACTTTAGGTCAATGTCGATTTTAGATGGCATGAACGGTTCTTCCACTCCGCTATCACAAAAAGAACTTTCAACGGTACTACCTCTAGATAGCTTCGGAAATGTGCTGCTGTTCCTTTTCAGCATAATTCTAGCGTCAGCAATAATATTTCTTAATTTTTCGGTACTAATTTCAGTTATGTTGAATAAATCACTCCGCAGCGAAAATCGATTCATGTATATGCTGAGTACTTGTGTCAGCGATATCTGTTCTGGGGTTTCCTATTATTATGTTGGGGTCTTGAACGTCAGGGACAGCTATGACTCACCAACGCGAACCTTTTATATTGCTCCAACATTCTTAGGCCTTTCTTATATGGCCATTTTAGCTGCACAGGCTGACAGGTATCACGCTGTTGCCTCACCTTTTAAGTATTCCCAGAGAATGACCCGCAGTCGCACACTTTTGGTCATTTTGGCGTATTGGGCTTACGCCTTTATAATTGTTGCGGTGAACAACCTGGTAACAATGGGAGTCGCCAAAAGAGTTACTGGAATCGGGACGTTTGTGGGTAACATCTTCACTGTAATCATCATGATAGGCCTAAACATACGATTATTCTTCATTGCAAAGTATCAGTTGGAGAGGGAGCCCCCATCAATGGAAAGAGAACAAAAACGGTCATCCGTGTATCTTATAATCATCGTAGCCGTGTTTTTCCTGTGTGCATGGCTACCCATTTTCCTTCACATTATCATATGTAACTTTGCTGGATCCACTTGTTATGCATTTCAAAACGAGGGGACGGACCCTCTGCGCATTTTGCCGAGAGTAAATGCGGTCCTCACCCCGCTGTTGTACATTAGAGGTTGTCAGTCTTTGAGGAAAACGCTGTTTATCAAAGTTTGGAGACCGCTATGCAAAGAACAAGGGTAAGTAAGAGTGTTTGGAAAGAAGCATGTTTGTCTATCACCCTTTTTATATGGTTACTTCATGAAAGGCATTATGTTGTGTTACTGCTATCATTCACCATTTAATAGCAATTCTCTACCTTTATGAGGACATTTCCTGTCAATACAGAATACACTAAATACATGTGATGTTTTATGCCCCAATCCGTATCGGTCCTCATGTTTGTGACACATTTCTAATTTCTGTGAAATCATTAAGATAAATGCCACCAAAGTTTTTATTGAGCGCGGACAGGTGTTGTTGCATTTATCAATGGTTCTACAAAAAATAATTAAAATTTACAAAATTCCCTCTGAACTGCTGTATGTATCTACGGAATTAATGTGTTTAAAGGATGCATATAATGTATGTTTCATCTGTCCCGTTTTAGGGTGAGTGCGGAATAAATCCCGTGGATCCGCTGACATTCGACCAGCTTGCTGCACAAAGTATAGCAAACATAATCATATGACTCATTTATATATTTCTGTTCCAACACTAAAATATATCGGTAAGTTCACGGTGTATAAAGTACCTCTAAGTACCAGATTAAAACTTGGTTAAATTTTCGCTGTCCGAAAAAAACAAACGCTTCAAATGCTGTTGAGCGACAGAATAATTCGTCTTTTTTACTACTGTGTAATAGGTCCTATATCAACATCAATAACTTTTTATTCGCCATTACACTGTTGCGTACCTTATGAAAATAATACTATTCTTCTTATATACCCAGGCTTGTTGTTCAAGAGTGATGAGGTTATCAAATAATTGTCTTTCAATCGTATTGGAGGATGCGCATTGTTGTTATGATTTTTTTTGTTACTTGGCTGCGACATGTTATTTATGTCGGGTAGCGCTGTTGCCTTACACCCCTAGGGTTGGGTGTGTGAATGGGGTCTCTGCCCTGTGTGTGTCTGTGGGCGGGTAATGTATATCAAAATCTGTTATTTTGAGGTCGCGGGAATCATTTTTTCCCCACAAGGGGAAACTCAATTTTATAAAAAAATCTGTTAATGCAATCAAAAAACCAAAAATGTCAAAAGTCATGTGTTTTGTTTGGGTACTTATGGTTAAGGTTAGGGCTGGGTAGGGGTTAAGGTTGTTATAGTTGTGATTAGGGTTTTTCCCATAGAAATGAATGGATGGTCCCCACAAAGATATGACTACAAACGTGTGTGTGTGTGTTCGTGCATGCGTGCGTGTGTGTGTGTATGGCGTTTGTATGCTGCCAAAGTGTGGCGTGAGCGGGTGCTCCGGTTTACTCCCGAAGCCGAAGACTTGCAGCTCGGTTACTTGCTGTCTCCAAATTTCCCGTATTGTGTAATATGGACTCCAGCCGTGTGCCCAGTGTTGACTGGCATTGGCTCCCACCCCGCGACCCTGACCGCGAGAAGCACTTAGGAAATTTGGAACCTGCTGCAACAAAAATTTAATGGTCATAAAATGTTTTGCAGGAATTAGTCTACATGGACGTGAGAAATATGTTGTCTGAAATAAAAGCTAACATTATGTACCCTTATCCCACAACGTATGGTGAAAAAATTTACTTGATATAGTTTGAATTGTTATAGGTCTACGAATGTAACAATACTATACTACATTGTACTATAAAAGACTCTGTTAATTGAACATGAATAGGCGAAATGTGTAAATGTTCTGGTATGCCGTGTCATATTAAAGATCTTAATGTAAGATGTTCTTTGTTTTCTTTTATTCTGGACGTTTGGGTGTGGTACAACTACAAAGAGAGCTAGCGAATGAAAGATTATTTAGAAATCACAATTAAACAAGAAAGGTTAAGCATCTCAATCGTTGCCGAAATGTTGTGTTTCGGTTACACAGTTTTTTTGTATTTAATATAATGTCTTCCGGTATACATGTACTGGTTTTCGTTGCGAATTAAACAAAGTGTAACATCGATTTATCGTAATTTTCTGTTTTTGTTCATTGGATAACAAAATTGTTTCAAATAGTTTTTGAAAGATATTCAGTAAATGAAGTGCAAATTCGTTGACGCCAAGCATTCGCCCGAGTATTTTCCTCTACGAAAAGTAGAACAGTGGACTTAATTACTTATCAGTTATCCCAGTTCATTATTTTGAGCATAGAATCAGGCAGTCGCGATGGCAGTATTTTTGCACTGTTTTTTATAATATGCTACTTTATTAGCCCTATAAATGTCATAGGCAAATGTAATGGTATAAATGTAACGATATACAAAAAAAACGTTCTACGGTGTTCCATTTTGAGCAGTAATTGTTACAGATAATCCTGTAATTATTGTTTGTACAGTGTCAGACTTTATTAACTCTTGAAATGATACCACAGAGTGTTAAATCACAGTGATGCCTCCCCTCCCCAAATTGCAAGTCCATGTGGGTGGCATGCAGGTACAAAATATTTCTCCCATTTGAATGTGCTCCCAAGAACTCATATGCAAAGCATAAGAGCCACCAAATATTTACCCACCATCATAAGAAAAACTCAGTTTAGATCTTATGGCGTTTTCTCCTTATGTATTAAAATTTTCTTTTTGTCGTCTCAATTCTGATTCTTCTTAAATGTTCAGAAATGGTGAGCTTTCAGCTGAACAGAAACTTGTGATTTCATGTTGGCTTTGAGTCAAAAGAAAAAACTGAAAACTGGTCCCCAGAGTGATAAAAGTGGTATTTTAATGGGGGTGTGCGTTTGTTGATGTAAGGCCATTTTGATTATCAGTTGTGGCCTTGGATGATGGGTAATGATGGGTAATATGCGTAAAGATGTTAGGAAAATTGTGACGCCCCTTCGCTGTGCAGATCCTGGAACTGCCCACACCCTGTGGCCAATGGTGCTGGATGTATATTTGCATAGCATGACATGGTACTGCTGATGATTACATACTTGAGAATTTGGTAAGATAAGTTTCGCAAAGATGTGTAGCTGTCAGGATGAAAAGTTCTTGTGGGTGTGGTCTTTTTCAAATCTGTTTTGGGGGAAACTTTTCAAGTGAGAAGGCGAGACTAACGAGATTGGAATTAAAAGTGTTATTTTTCGTACGCTGTTTAGTTTTTTTCCACAGGTAACTGTTGATACTAGCAGACACCAATTAGCTTATGCAAGTTCCAGGTTATCGGATGAAATAATGTGTTAGACACTAATGTCTGTGGCATACCGTCCTCAATCGTGGTGCAATTATTAAGCCTGTGTTTCTGACAATTAAGCCTAATAAAAATCTGAATATTAAATGAGCAAAATGATGTGATTTGTTCTTCTTTCCCAGGTTGTGGTATGCAAGCAATGAGGCCACCACCCACTACATCAGCTTTAAGGAAAATGCACCCCTATAATCACTATGGGAGCTCTCGCTTTCTCTCAACCCTGCTAAATTATTAAGTTATGCAGCCTGTAATACCGTAATAGCAGAAAACGTTCTACCGTATTTATTATGGTGAAATTCTGCCAAACATAGCTGCCAGATTTTTCTTTACTGTCAAAAAACAACATTTTTTGTTTTACAGTGTAGGCATCGTTCCAAAAAATGTTAATGGTGGGGTTAAGTGAAAATATGAAAATATAGGCTTAACTAAACGTTATGTTTTAAAGCACGTTTATTTAAAAGGTATATATGTCATATTGATTAAAATAGGAGTTACACGATGTCTGTACAAGTTGTTTACTTCACCGTTGATTTATTTCGATTTAAGCACGTATAACTCTTGTTTTTACGCATCGATATATGGTCTAGAATGAATGAATTGCAAGCTAGGGCAATGCTGACTTTAATGGTGAGAGTCGCCAAGGCGGAAGTTTTACATCGCAAACCGCTTGAATTGCGCCACCCTTCTCAGCATAGGAACTATACATTTTGCGCCATACTGTATTTCCTGACCACTTTCAGGGTGTAGTTTACATAGTAACCGCGGGGTGTCAGGGGAACCCTTTAGTAGTCCCACATCTATAATGCGGTAGCGTTCGTGTTTTGTCGGTGGCATGTTTTTCTTTTTTCTGGGAAAGAAAACTAATTTTTTTGTGGCTTCCTGAGATTCAAACAGTAATAAAACGACTGACATTTAAACAAATAGTTACAATTACAGTTAAACATACGACACACTATTCAAAGAATGTAAGGTTCTGGTTTGGCACGCAGGCCTAATTAAAGGGAGAACTGGGATGGTCTTTACGTTCTGACGTATCACTATATATATATGGACACACACACACATATGTATATATACATATATATATATATATATCACCGATGGCTTTCTACGGGTACATGGTACATTGTTTTAAAGCTCTTCTCTACTATTATAGAGGAAGCCTGAGAATTCAAACGAATGACTGTATATTATGTATTTCTGGTTAATTGTTTATGTTTATGCCCCATACTCACAATGGTTTAGACTCTTTGCTATTATAAGATGGAGTGTGAGCATGCAGGAGAGTCTGTATATATTGCAAATAAGCGTGTTGATATTAGGTACAACTGAGAATTACTACACTGCTAACACTAGCGACATACTGTAGACCGCCAAATTATTGTAAAGATCACTCACTGAGACTGGCATTTTTATAGGGGTGTAAACAATTAAGGTTGTCTGAGGACGTTGTTGGGGGATGGGAGCTAGAGGGATCCTCCACTCACTTCCGTTAATAACATCTGGTGCAGGGGTCGTGTGGCTAGCTTTTCCATACCCTTATTACACAGAGCCTGTGGTATTGCGCTATGGCATGTATATGTGCAGCAAAATACAATCAGTATAAGTGTATAGTGCAATTAAGTAGATAGTCTATAACGAATTTTCTGGTTAAGTTTCCATAAATGCGTGGCTAAAATGGACTGCCAAATATGAAAATGTCAAACAGAAAAACGTAATGCACATTAACTGACTAAAATGTCCCATTTCATTCATTGACTCATTCTGATATAAGTCAATATTGTTGGTCAAATACATACATTTAATATATACTACTACACAATTTTTTCGTTGGGCCTAAGCATTCATGATATTATATATCTGCCGTTTACAACTTACGAATGTCGAGAGACATATGCGGATGTACATATAAATGGTAGAATTATACATAGAAGACCATAAATATATTTTCATCGCAGATTAAATAAATACGTGGCGCGGCGATACATCTGATTTCTGCTACGAAAAGACAACGTGAATTAAATTGGTCCAACTGAGAAATGATGGTGATGGTACTTAGATTGGCTTGTTTGTAAAACTGGAATGAATGAGGAAGAAAGATCGGCGAGGGAAAAAGACACACTGGGCTGATGTTTTTCTCCCATTTCTTCCTTTTCGGTTGGCTTCTATTCAAATTTGGGTCAGGGGTGAGAGCTCAACGTCACAAGCTTGCAAGATGGCGCTCAGACGGCTGTGAGATGAGAAAGGCTGGTGAATCGAGGACGCTTCTACCGATGTAAAAGGTATCAAAATGCAATTCGTGCTGTTTGTTAGACCTAGGGAAGCTTGCTGTGATCTTTCGCCAGCATTTCCCAATCGATGCGGCTTTTCTTCGGACCTGGAATTTCCTCTAAAAATGCGCTTCCATCGCGTGCCAACAAAAACGGGGTTGCGCCTGCAGAGTGCCTACCCTTAGACCCAGTAATACCAGCTTGGCAAGATCGTTTTTTGTCTAACTATTGGGGAAACATCAACAGCATGGGGATTAAGCAAATGAAACGAGATTTTGCAGTGGTAAATTGCAGCTAATATGCAACGTGTTTTATTTGGTCCTTTTATTATATATGTATATTTTTGACAGTATCAGGACATACCCAGGTTAGTTTATTCCTGGGGGCGGGTGGGGGGGCATAATGGGCAAATGCTTAGGCGGACTGGCAAAATCTCTAGCTGTAGAAATTAAAACAAGCCTCCTCTTTACGAAATAACAGGGGGCTTGAAGTAAATGCTTTCGTTTTGGAGTAAATGCTGATGTACAGTGCGATTCGATTCCGCGGATAAGATCGTGTAGACGAATTACGAGCATGTAAATTGTTTTTGCAATTGTCTTGCGATTGATTCAGAAAAGGAATTCAGTTAATTAAAATGAGATAAATTGATTAGCCTGGATATTCGTCTTATGGACGCTTTTTATGGAATCGGGTAAAGTACGGAGGCATATGTTGATGTTGTATTATCACCTTATGAGTTGTTTTTGAATGGGATGTTTCTTTGTATTTATCGTATTCTGATTAATGGGCTTTATGTTCTGGATTTGTGTGGGGTCTCCAGGTTTAATTGGAGTACTATAGCTACTGTTTCAGTGTTACGTACGTGGAGTCATTTATATAGCGACTTTTCGTTTAAATTTCTCAAGCCTTCCGGCGTTTAAACTAGTGTATTGTATATTTTTAAAAGACTTTGGATATCGACATAGGCTACATTTTGGGCATTTGATCTGGCAGAATAACTTGCATTTGTCTGTTTTCTTCGTTCCTATGGGACAGTAGTAAGGGCTTTTGTCACTTTCCGTACAGAAGGTCACCTAATGTTTTAACTACTATTACACGCGTTAACCATCTACTCGGTGAGAATTAAAGGCTTTTTGGGGGTCGTTTTGGAGGATAATTGGATATCTAGCGATTTATTTTGCATGAAAACCGGATTGAAGAGTGGTGTATTTTCAGAAGTGCTCTGAATATCTGCTCTGTAAAATGACCTGAGGAGGTGCTGATTACCAGTGACCATTGCTCAATTATGCTGACTCAAAAAAAGATTGCCAAACAATGCTGTGCAAAAGAAGAAAAATAGGAGTTTCGTGAAATGACTCTGAACTTTAAAATATAAGTTTGGACAAATCAAAGCAGTTTTGACTTTTGTTCATATTGGTAGGTAATAGCAGGTAATACAATACTAGTCTTAAAGGAAATACCCTTCATACTTTGCTTTGTAGTGATCCTCAGGTTAGTTGCTTCTCACGTGTATATGCCATTATTTGGCCTAACCAGTCTCTGGATTAGTTACATGCTTAAAATGAATAATAATCAGGATTTAAATAAACTCAATTAAAGCTTGCCTAATTTTTTAAAGAGCTGAGCAGGAAACATATTTAAAATGCATGTCATTGTCCACCCAGGTTCGGCGATCAGTCACCTGCTGGCTTTAAAATGTCCTCTTTCGGTTTGATTTTTATTCACGCAAAGTGCATATACATTGTTTCCTGGTAACTTAAGTAGTAAAATCCAATTTGTGGTATTCATAGAGCTGGGACAATGGTCAGGATTTAAGAATTATAAAGTAATTGAAGAATAATTAAAAGGCAAATGGAACAGTTAGTGTGTGTTTTGTGGAAGTGAGCGCTTGCACAGAAGCTCTGACATGGTTGAGCAGGATTCGGGGAGTGTGTCCCTCCCCCTGCTGCATGGTTTGAAAGCCGAGTTTTACTGCTGAACTTCAAGGTACATCAGTGACTCCCCTGAATCTGGCTCAGGGTGCAGGTGTACAACCCACAACCAGTTGACCTCCTGCAGCCCACCTGTTTTTTATCAGCAGAAATGACCCTCAACCATCATCTCCAGTTGATTATTCGGCCTTTATAAGTGTGAATTTTTGTGAGTATTATATTAGGTTACACGCAAGACAACCTTGTACATTATTTAGTTTCTTAGGGAACCCAGTTAGTTGGTGTAGTGCATAGTAAATACTTGTCTCTCTGTTGAGGCGGTTTATGTAAGAATCCTATCTGAAGGTACTGTCCTGCTTGGTGAAAAGAACAGGAGGCAAATGTATGGTATTTGCAAGCACTTTGCGATTTATTAATGAATTATTTTTTTGAAGGGGGGGATGGAAATGCAAAATGCGCATAGGTGGCTTTGCTTGTGTGTGTCTTGGACTCGTGATGACATGAAATTTGTAGTGACTGCCGATTTTGGATTCGATGTCCTGTATTCATTGTGATTTATAGTAGTGCAATAATGTTGATGACTGAGGTGGGTCTTTTTTATTTTTTGGTGTTTGTAATCTATTAGCAAGTATTATTCCTCCTGGTCAGCTGACTTGTCTATAAGATTCTGTGGAGGGTTTTGTCGATGGCAGAGGGCTTACTGCTGGTCACATTTGATTATTATTTTTCAAGGTTTTGGCTTAGAGTACGTGTAGGAAGCAGTTGTTGTGGTGCCCTCAAGAACCAGCGCACTAAGAAATGGTTCAAATATTTTACTGGCTTAATTCACATGTAATGCACTGCCCTGGCCAGTGCTATACTCTTCTGTAGATAGATAAAAAATCATCCAGAGTGTAGTTGCTGTTATTAATCTGCCCTGCCAGTGACTCCTTGACATTAATTGATGATTAAACCCATTGCTTATGGTGACAACCATACAGTTACAGAAACAACATTCCTGTAACTAACATTTTAAATATTAAAATGAGTCACTAATGCTCCTTCAGGGTATTCGGATCAAAGTATCATGGGTTTGTCTTTTTGCAGTAATTACCCAGTGTAATGTTTTAGTCATACATTGATTGATGTCCTGTATGATTAGTTATGTTTGGAAGACTGTTAGCGTGTGAGAGCGTATATAGCTTGGCTCCTTTAATGTGCCAGGAATGCCTCGTCTTTGTTTTCCACATTGAAATTAGTGGTGCTAATATTAATTGGGTGTTTGTTTTGTGTGTGGTGTTTTGTGGAAATGTCTGAATATTCTGAAGACCCCATGAAGACATTTCTTAATTGCCTGGTGGGTTTTATTTAAAAAAATTTAGTTTTGGTCGAAAGCAGGACATTACGTCATAAAACATCTGTTTGGCAGATTAATTTAAAATAGTCCTGGTGTGTTTCCAAAGTGGAAGTACAATGTCTGTCTCACTCGTTGGAGAGTCTCTGCTCGGAGCAGTCATGGTGGTAAATGGGAATGAAGATGGGTTTTTGGGGATGTGGTCAGTGTTCTCCAAGGGGCAGTTTTGTAAGCACGGATGGAATTGTTTAGGGGGGAGGGGGTCATATACAGAGAAGCGTGGGCTTGCAGGAAGTAGTGGTTGATAGTTTGGGGGGGGGGGGCTCCCCTGTTGGGCAGCGATTGACTCGGCAGTGTATGTTCCTCCCGCCCGCTGTGTGCCTTGTAGCCTGTAGCCTCCTTTCTGCCCTGGCTCGTGGCTGCTCCCCAGGACGCACGGGGAAGGCCATCCGCCCCGCCTGATGCCGCGGCACCGCGGCTGGAATGCGGAGCATATGCAGTGTCTAAGGAGGGCTACGTGACAGAGCTGCTGGGGGTGTGGCGGAGCCGGCCGGCGCGCCCCTGCCGGGGGTTTTTTCTCTGGCACGCCTCATGCCACCCACTGGCTTTGTGCATCAGTCCTCTGTTTGCGTCCCAAACCCGCTCCACAGCCTGGCCAGCAGGGATGACCCGGCACGCTGGAAATTTTCGAGCTAATTGAAGGGCTCTCGCCTTTCCCCATCATGTAAGTGATGGATTTCCTAATCTCCCTTGAAGTCTGGGGTCATTGCACCCACTCGCTCACCGTAATTTATTCCCTGCTTCCAGGGGGGCTCACCAGCGGATGGGGCCCTTTGAGCTTTGGAAACGGCATACTTTTATAGGTTATTGATTGGCTGACAAGTGGTTTTATTTTTTTTTCTCGAGGGAATAAGCGGTTCAGGTGAGGAGTTTTTAAAAAGCTTGAGAGGGCCCAGGTGGACCGGGTTGAGCCATCCCTCTAGGGTAGGGGAGTCAGGAGGCCCCGTCCTGTCAATGGGCAGGGACACATACTTTGCTCTCTACCCTCCCCCATGTGTGAGCCTCAATCTAGTAGCCATAGGGCATCAGATACTACTTCACCAGCCTCTGCCTCAGGTTTCACATGACTGGGCTGCTGGACTTTGCCTCTTCTGTGCCTCCGCCCCCCTCCAGAATGGAGTCTCCTCTGTTAGGTGCTCTCTGCCTTTTGCATACCCAGCACAGAAGTCTGCTGTGGATGTCTGTACTAGCAGTAGAGGGATTGCAGAAACATAGAAGTATTGCAGCTGGTGAGGGCTTTGCGGCACTTTTCAGTCAGGGCTGGGGGGCATGAGGGAGTGAGCTTTGCGTGTCCATGCTGACAGTCCCTCCCTGTACATTGTGAAAGATGCTGCTTTGTTTTAAATTTGCTTTGTTATCCATTGTCTTCGATATCAGAGATCTCCTACACACTGATGCTGAGGCACATGCCCAGTCTGTACCGAGGAGCAATGTGTTTCATGTTCCTAACTTAGCCGTAGCTGATGTTTTCGCCCATGTGAATTCATCTGCGTATAGGTCAGGATTAGCCTTTTCACTCCTGTACTGCAGACCAGCAGGGCAGATGGGGTCTTGGTTATACTGGAACAGAACCCCCGCCCCAATCAGAAATGCAGAGAACTTTGGCACTCTTGAGCATCAACCTCATGCTTAGAACTTGGTTTTTTACTTTATTTTTTAATTTAATATTATTTATTTGCTCTTCTGTGATCTCCCATTTGAGGAGGAATGGAGTCTGGGAGGAATCTCCTGAAAGAGGAGAAGCTCGGGGCTTCTCATGCCTGGACTTGAACAGAATAAGGAGCTGAGCTGCCGAGTATGTGGCTCTCGCCTGGTTCAGCGCTAATGTCTCTCTGAGTGTTCAGGCTTCCCTGCGGAGGACGTCCTGCCACTCCCCCCCGGAGCTCAGCGAAGCAGCCGCATGTGCTCCCTTACGTTGTGTGCTCTGATCTTCTGTAGAGCAATCACGATTACTCGATTTTTTAAGAAGCATTGATTTTTAAAATTTACATCCTCGATTACTGCAATATAGGGGAAGGAAATTGCAAAATAGCAGGTCAGGGTCCAAATAAAGACAGAGAAAGCCTTTGTTGTGTGGGAGCACTATACGTTAAAACTAAATGGAAAATGTAATCTGTCAATACTGTAAAGTAGAAATAAAATATCACAACGGCACAACTGCAATGCAATAGCATCTTAAGAGAAGACATCCACAGTATAAGAGGTTAGCCATAGACAACTATAAGCCATTTCCCCTTTAGCCTCTTGGACTAGCCTAGCCTATCTTTGTCTTCATTTAGCTTATTTTATTTTCTATGATTCCTGTATCTAGAGATAATTGCCCCCATTGCTTGGCTGCATCATCTTGCATAATATGGTTCACAATAACCATTTAACATTTATTAATTTACCATTATATGTAATTTATTGCCAAATGGAACTTATCTGCAGATGCAGTCTGTCAAATAAGTTGGTGGTCTTGCCCTGACACAAAGAATTGCCGACACATCACTCGCTTTTGCTCAAGATCAACTCCATGGAATCCAAAATATTTCCAAACAGCAAAAGACAAATGTGTTTTCGTGACCAGTTCTTGTTTGCTTTCCTCCTCCTCACTCATGCTAAGTTTTTTTTTTTTTTTCTCTTCATACTCACCGCACTGTCTATGTGAGAGTCAAACAGCAAGGACGAAAACGCAAAAGCAGCTGCAGTGTAACATTAAACTTTTTTTAGTTTTTTTTCTGGATAATCTTGGAAAGGAACAGTCATTAAAATTGCAAAGTTATGTTTCCTGTCACGGGAAAAATGTGTGCATTACTTGTCTTATCAATGAATTGAATTGAATTAACCCAGCTGACTACCATGGTCCTTGCAGTGTGATAATTGCACGTGTGTATCATGCGGTGTCTATCGCAAATGGTGCAGGCTTAGTACTAAGGGTGGCACGGTGGTGCAGTGGGCAGCGCTGTATACAGAGCATTATAAATTATATTCAGCCATGGCTCCTGAGGGCAGCGTGGTATATTGTTGTTTTTTCCTCTGCCGCAGCTGTTAATCTGTTTAATCTTTTGAATAGAAAGTCGCCTTATCTAGTGTTTAGGCTGATGTCTTCTCAGACCTCAGACTCTGAGTTTGGAACAGGGGTGGCCAGCTAACATCATAGTGGTAACACATTAGCTAAAGAGGTCCCCAGGAGCCCGGAGCTCTCCCTGAACTCATGAGTATTAAGAGGTCTCCTCCGAAACCTGCTCCGCCACCATGTCCTGAAAGCATGCTTAGCCCCTTTAACTTACATGGAACAGTTTCTTTAGAATGAATTATATCATAATAGCATATTTTTAATTAGGGGTGTGGAACTTTGGCCCCAAGGCGATTTTGATTTGATTATTTAGGAAACTATTAGATCTTTAATTTTTGCTTGTACTAATCAATTATTTTGATTGCCTAAATTTAAACCTTGGTTTTTTTTTTACTTCACTGGAAAAAAAAACTCAAATATAACCATGGCAACTTAATTACAAATTTTGACTGATACTGACATATTTTTGTTTAACATTGCACTGGTTATCGGAATCAGCAATCAGTGTAGTGTGTGACTGTGTGTTTATGTAGGAGCTCCCTGTTTACTGGTAATATGTAAGGTCTACACCTGTCTAAGGCCTGTGCTCTCAGTCAGGGGCCTGTCTGGATAAGCATGACTGGAGTATAGGCAGGTATAAGCTACTCCATACATCACTGTCGTCATATTAGTTCCAGGAAGCAGTGTGGCTAAAGGTTTCACCGAACTGCTCAGTTCGTCTATTTCTGCATTTGCGTGTGCGTGTGACCTGTTATAGGCATAAGTGGTAGGCATAAGTAAAATTACTCTTCTTTTTAAACATTGGATTGACATGGAGGTGCTTATGTGTTAGATTATTTGAATTGTTCTGTACACTGTATATAATTTGATATCATAAATTTGGTTAGAATGACCTTGCCGTTAGTGTATGAAATTTAGCATTGAATTCTGAAAAGAATTACTAGGTGAAATGGAGCAGGATGCTCTTTGATTGCTCACATGTTTGTGTTTTGACCCAGTGCTGGTTATAGCTCAGCAATGACCTGGTCATACTAAGAGGGTGTGATCCCTACTCCCCTTACCCCGGGATTTTTACTGCCTCCCCTGTGATCCTGCTGTTAAAGAGCGAGTGAATGGCTTGGGCTCCATTTGGATTTCTTCTACTCGGGCACACCTTTCCTTGGATGGAAAAGCATATTCCAAAGGATGGTCAGCTCATGATGACCTTCAGCAGTGTGAATTGCCAAGACTCCTATTCAGACCTTTCTAACTGGGCTAGATCCAGTAAGCCTACTTTAAAATGCATGTGCTAAATAATAGAGAACCTGCATACGACTTACAATTTTACAGTCAGACTTGGGCATTATAAGAGGTTTGGAATTCCAGAAGGTTTGGCAATTATGAAGTATTAATTAGGCAGGGAAACGGTACAGGGCACTGCCGTAATGCTTGTCTAGTGGCAGTATTGCTTCGTCGTATGTTAGCATACGTATTTTGTTGTGACTGCTTTAAAATGCAAGTACACTGAAGTTTTGTGGGGGTACATGCAAATTAGTCTTCTGTATTTGCCTGTACATTCTTCTTAGCAATGGAGGAACTGCCAAGCTGCCCGCTCTCATATCCTAAATGGCTGGGAATGTCAGTCATGCTCTGTTGTCTGGTAGTTATCAAACTATGCTGCAGTTCTCCCAAGGCCTGGATCCCCCATTTTGTTATGGCTGTGGTAGCAATTGAGTGCTAACGGATTAGCTGCTGGGACCTCCTTAAATTGGAACAACTCCTTTCAATGAGTGCAGATATGAGTGTTTTTTTGATTTGCATGATTTTGATTTCTCGTCTGTCTGCTCTGTCTAACATAAGCCTTATGTATAATTTTAGTAAGTTAAAAATAGCCAAGTAAAAATAAACTGTCGGCTTTCTGACACACATCTGTAGTTCAAGCAGGAACAAAACGTAATCTTGTTAATATTAGAAGTAAACAAGGTATAGCTATTTAAAGACAGCCATGTATGAACCGCCATATGTGAGATTTGCCATACTTACTGCTGGTGTTGTCATTGATAGGTTTGGAATAAGCGCTCTATTACCACAAACTGGGTATTTATAGAGACTTACAAGACTGCCCCCCACTTGGGTAACATCAGTGCAGTCAAAAGAAGGTCTTGTCTGAAAATCAGAAGGCTGGATTCCAAGATAAGGGCTCGATGAGACTCTCTCCCTCCAGGACGATTCCCTTTGATAGGAGCCAGAGGTCAGGTAGGGCAGTGCAGCTCTGCGAGGGTGCAGCGCCTCGGCTCCAGCACTCCGCTTTTCCAGGTGCAGTGGGGGAATAGTGGTGCAGAACTGGCTTCTGGCAAAGGACGTATGTAAGGAAAGCCAGGCTTCGCGGCTCGTGTTAAACTGCATGGTAAATCCTGCTGCTGCATTTTAATGTGTGGATTTCTCTCTCTATTGGCATGGTGACTGTCATTATTCAGGTTTGTGACTAATTCTTCTATGGATTTTTAATATTTGCATTTAATATGTAATTACTACATTTTTCCTTTTATAATGGTAGACCTTGCAATACTATGTCTTTTTTGCTATAGATTAAACACTCTTATACACACACATTCTTCCTGTATTGAGAGTATTTATAAAGCTTATGATCGATTTTTAGATATTTATACATATGGGTAAATTAGGTGAAGTTAGAAATGACTGGCATGAATTTTGATTGGGTAAAATATTGCATGATGCCAGCGTGAGCTTCTGTACAGAAGGAGTCGTGCTTTAAGTTGTAGGGTGAGGTTAAAGAAACTAGTGAAATTTTGAGCTACTTTTTACCTAAACTCTTTAGTTAGACATGTCCTTTGTACTCTTGTGGCTTAGCTTACCACCCCCCCCACACCCCCACCATGCACATTTGTAGATAGCTATACATAGTGATAGTGTTACCCTTTCAATATATCATGCATATAAAGTTAGTGAGGACTTTCTCTCTCGCATTTGTTTAGACTCATTCAGATGAGCATATCTGAGCTGGGAGATGGGATTTTCTGGGGGCTGGTTCCAGGTGATGTTGCAGAAACCCGCCTTAATGTGGCCCTCGGGCCTTGGCCGTCTTGTGATCTATGAGGTTATCTCATGTTGCCCGATGCCAAACCATCCCCCTTTGTGGGTCACTGTGAAAACAGAGCTTAATGGGAATTAAGGCACAGGTTGGATGGGTGGGTGTGTTTGTCACCCCCCCACTCCCTTTAAGATGGACTAGACTGTCACCCCTGAGCACAGTGCCAAGGACATGTTTTGCCAAATGCAAATGGCGGAGCAAGCCATGGCCTGCTGGGGCGGTAGTTGGAATGGGATCAGGTGGTACTTTAGTGCTGGGGGCCACACCCATCCCTGCCCCGTGCGCCGCTTTCCCAGATCAGGTTGCCGCTAATCCCTCACACGGTCTTTTAGCAGTCTCCATCCCCCACAGGCGAACAATGGGGCCCGCCCGGCCCTTTGACATGAGCGGGGCATAATGAATGGCTGGGGAGCATTCCTGGAGCACCCCGAATAACGATAGATGTGCTCCTGCATGGAACATGGCGGGGGAAGAGATGAACAAGTTACATTTAGCAAAGTGCCCTTTCCCTCCTTAAGGGGCGGAGACGCGTGTCGGGCACTGCTCAGAACACGACACTCGTGTGTGATCACGCAATCCGAGGGGGTGGAAGGCCTGGTCTTTAAAAGCTGCCTTAGGTGTTGCATCTGGTTATCTGCCATACCAGTATCTCATGGCTCTGAGGAATTATTAGCTCGTGATAGCCTGGCCCCCTGCCCAGGGTGTTCCAATGCCTGGTGCCCTGTGATTCCTGGCATGTGACCCTGTACTGAATAAGCAGTTGGAAGGTGGATGAGTGATATGCAGATAACTAGTTATCTCACTTGTAACCATCACTTAATGCTCTGAACTGGCTGTGGACTCGTAGTCACAGTAACTGGCTTCCTATGGCACCTTATCCACCACTATACATGTTTTCAGCGACTCCTGTAAATGGAACGAGGCATGGATTAGAATGTGATAAGGATAATGATCTTTTCTAATCAAGTGTTGCTTTGCTCTAAGTAGTTGACTAAAAATTCTTCTGGTCAGGACCGGTCAATCCTTTTGGTAGCCGCCTAGGGCGCCAACTTCTGAGGGGGTGCCAACTTGCCAGCCAATTTTACTTTGCTTGGGACAGGGGGCATTGGTGGTGATTCTCATCTAGGGTGCCGAATTGACTATGACCGGCCCTGCTTCTGGTAGCTACTGGTTGTGTAGTGCTGTTTAACAAATGTATGATTCTCCTTCCATATATACCTCTTTCCAATTTGGTATAAATAAAAATGCATGGATTATTTTAGCAAGTGCCAGATCCAATTATACTGAAAGGCTTTGAAATCACTATTGATTTGTAGGACTTTTGGCCTGATTCAACTTTCCTTTTCATTTAAAGTAACTTTTCTGGGTTACTCATTGTTGTTCAGCTCTGATCCGAGTCTTCTATCTTTCTGCTCTAGGTTGTGTGGATGTAGGAAGACAAGGTTGAAATGGAACTGCCAAATCATGCCAAACAATTGCTGCTGCAGCTAAATCAACAGCGAGCCAAAGGCTTCCTGTGTGATGTGATTATCGTTGTGGAAAATGCCCTCTTCCGGGCACACAAGAATATCCTGGCTGCCAGCAGCATTTACTTCAAATCGCTCGTGCTTCATGATAACCTGATCAACCTGGACACAGAGATGGTCAACCCATCTGTGTTCCGGCAGATACTGGACTACATCTATACAGGGAAACTTCTGTCCTCAGACCAGGCCAACGAGCAGAATTTCAATGCCCTCTTGACGGCAGCAAGCTACCTCCAGCTCCACGACCTGGCGGCCTTGTGTAGGAAGAAGCTCAAGCGCAGCGGGAAAACCCTGCCCGGCAAGCCCGCTACACCCTGTGTTGGGCGGCCCCCCCGGAACCAGCGACTAGCCTCCACGCCTGTTGCCCAAAACCGGTTCCCAGGCACGACAGAGTGCGAGAAGAAGCCGTCGGACGAGCTGCTGAAGGACAAGCTGTCTGACGACGAGCTGTTCATCAGCGGCCCCCTGCACCAGGCCTCCATCAACTCCCTTCACTGCTCAGTCAGCAAGAACGGAAGCAACGGCAACATCAGCAGCGGTAGCGCTGGAGACCAGGAGCTCGGCCTGGACTTGTCCAAAAAGAGTCCGTCAGCAGGCACTGCCACTGAGGAGGTGAGTCCCAACAGCCACTCCCAGGAATCCCCCGAATCTGCCTCAGTATCCACAACCAACAGTGCCTCATTTGAAGACTCAGCCACCAACCCCCAGAGCCTGGACAGTGCAGAGCCCATGGACGTAGGCGGCGGCGGCGGCTGTGAGGAAAGCAAGCCTGTCCCGGAGCCTGTCCACACCCGCAAGAGTTCCCGACAGGTTGCACGCAAGAAGGAATGGCCCAAGAGAGAGGGGGGCAGCAAGGGCGAGGAGCGGGCAGTGCCCAACGGCGTCATCGTCGGGCCCGCGGCCGGAGAGCATCGCTCGGGCAGTAGCGGCAGTGGTGGTGCAGGCAGTGGCAGCAGCTTCGCATCTGACCATTCCTTCCCATGTAAAGAGGAGGAGGAGGAGGTGGAGAACGGGCAGGAACACAGCGAGGAAAGCGGCCAGAGCGATGGCGAAGGCAGTCACCCCAGCGCCAACTACGTGTACCGGCAGGAAGGCTTCGAACCGGCCTTCGGGGACAACTTGTATGTCTGCATCCCTTGCGGCAAAGGCTTTCCCAGCTCGGAGCAACTCAACGCCCATGTGGAGACTCACACGGAGGAGGAGCTCTACATCAAGGAGGAGACTGCGTACGTCAAAGAGGAAGAGGCCGAGGAGGAGGCAGAGGACCTGTCCGCGCCCACAGCACCCACCGGCTTTGGGGCCGAGCCTCGGCCGTTTAAGTGCTCGGTGTGCAGCAAGAGCTACAAAGACCCAGCCACATTGCGGCAGCACGAGAAGACGCACTGGCTGACCAGGCCCTTCCCCTGCAACATCTGCGGCAAGATGTTCACACAGCGTGGCACCATGACGCGCCACATGCGCAGCCACCTGGGCCTGAAGCCGTTTGCCTGCGAGGAATGCGGCATGCGCTTCACACGCCAGTACCGCCTGACGGAGCACATGAGAGTGCACTCGGGCGAGAAGCCCTACGAGTGCCAGCTGTGTGGCGGCAAATTCACCCAGCAGCGCAACCTCATCAGCCACCTGCGCATGCACACCTCGCCCACGTAGAAGCCAAAGACGCCGCTGGCGCCACTAGAGGGCTGCGCCCCCCCCCCCCCCTCCCGAATTTATGTGCACGCATTCGGTTGGGGGAGATGCACGTGGGCCATCCAGTGAGGAGCTCTCAGCAAGGGCCATCATAATCGAAGTGAAACCAACAGGAGATGTTTCTGAAGTTACCCCTGGGTATGATTCAATGCTGCCAGAGGTTTATTTTATTTTTGAAATACTTGCTGTGATTGTGACTGGGATCCTGCAGTCACATCGCGACCACCCAGAGCTCCCGACCACCAAGCCTCCCGCAAGCTTCTTCTTCACCTTCGTTCTTCTGTATCCGCACCGTGATATTTGTTGGCTGTAGAGGTCACTCGCCATCGATAGGTAACTCTTTAAGGTTGTGTATGTCAGTCCTCCAGCCAAGCAAGTTGGTAAATATTGGCAAATGGATTCGACCGTACATGTAGGCAATAATTTCATTGCGATTTACGCTCCCTCAAAGCATTGTGTTACAATTGACGCACAAGAGTCAACAGTGTGGGCCGGGCCCAGGCTATCAAATTAGGAGCTTGGTGTGGTCTTAACTGTGGTCGGATTATTTTAGTATTCCAAACATGCACATCCTGCTCACGGTTGTTTGATAGTGCTTTTAAAAGTAAGGGGTGGAGTTGTCTTTGATATGTTTTTGTTGTGATGCGCTCATTTTTTTTTCTTTTTTTTTAAAGCAAATAGTAGAGGTACTGAATCTTATTGGGAAAAAAAGAGATGTGATTTTTCTGTGAATGTCTCTAAACTGGAAGAATTTTGGGTTATTTGTGGGATTTTAGGTGGGGTGGGGGTTGCTTTTGTTGGTGTAGGCCAGACTTCCAGTTCTATAGGTACATTTTGTTTTTATTTTTGTGTCTGTATAGCTTTCCTCCCCCCACTGGAAAAAAAAACAAAACAAGTCAGTTTAAACAGACTTGTTATCTTGCTACCTCTTAATTATTCTTAAGAACAATACATTGATTAGTGGAAGTTCCTTAATGTAATTAATTGTATAAAGTGTGTAGAATACAGTAACTTTTAACCTAATGCTTTAACCTGCCCATCTCTCAACAAAGGTTTTTAATGCTAGATTTTATGCGGTTCGTTTTTAAAGGAGGGGTGTCCCGTCAGAAGAGCTTTTTCTCAGAGGGGGTTCCTGTGAACTCGTATTGCCCCTCTTTAACGTACTGTACGTTCCTCGCCTTGCCTTGCCTGGCGCAAACGGTTGATCGTAGGTCAGATGTGCATAATTATGTTCCAAAGAGCTAATGAATGTCAAGGAGGAATGAGTTAAACTAACTTGCTTTGCTAGAGAAGTTCATAACCAAAGTTGAAAAAGAGATGTGCTTAAATATATAGCAGACTAAATTATTTCGCTTTTTAATTTTTCTTTTACTTGTACAAAACAGATTGTGATTTTTATTCTAGGTTTAGAAGAAAAAAAGAACTCTACAATTATTAAGTGGTATAGGAATTTTGACCAATGACTATTTATGACCAAGGACTTTTTTTTTTTTTTGTTTTTTTTTTTTTTGTGGTTTGCTAGTAAAACTTCTGCTGATTGGTGGGCTGGTAATACTGTAAACTTTCAGATCTAGAAGTTTACAGTGTTTCCTTATGTTCCCTTTTAATGTTACAAAGGCCTCATCACTTTATTTACCTGTCTTTATCAGGATTTTATAGCATTTCTGTTCACCTCAGACCAAAAAAAAAGAATTGTTAAAATTATAATCATTTTTAATGTGAAGTTCCTTTGTTAGTTTTGGGGCAGGCTTGTTATGGTTGTTTTGAAAGATGGGTTTACAGACACATTGGGCTGTTTCTCGCCCATTCAATCAATGTGCTTTTCAGTGAATTGACTAATCTGAATTCCATCGCCGATGATTGCACCTAATAACGGCAGTCGGCAAACCCACTTAAAGGAAGACCGCTTGTTTCTGTAAAATGGTTCTCGAGCCATCAGCAGTTACCGCAAAGTAACAGTCTTTATGGAAAACGTGTACTTGTCGGGGAGAAGGCGCCCAGTGTGTCGTATGCCCTGTAAAAACCTGTGGAGGGACCCTCAGTGCGTGTCTTTGGTTTAGGCATTCCTGTTATGTTTGATTTCTCCTTGTTTGTCCTTGGGCTTTTCCCACCCCTCCATCTCACGTTCCGTAGAATGTCTTGTCTTTGGGCTGTAGCTCTGGTCAGACTTGTGTACTATTTGAAGGCACCTGCATTCCTGGATAAATTTTTTTTATTTTTATTTTGATCTGTTACTCCTTCACATCCCTCCCTCATAACTACCTCTAGTCAGAAAATGTGCTTGAATTAAGTGCACAAACCAAACTCGCATCAAACCATGCCCCCCCCCCCTCAATTCACGTAGCATAGTCCTTTGGGCCCCAGAAATTTTCCAGGCAATTCCAGAAAATACATGTCCTCATTTTCAAATGAATTCCCATGCAGCTGCACTGGAGAAGCGCAATGTCCTGCTTAAGCTCTGCTGCTGGCTCCTCCCACCCCAAATATGTAGACAACCAGGTTGTGTTGCCTTCAAACAGTTGTGTACCTGTCAGCACTTATGCAGTGCAGGCTAAAGTCTGATGCTCAGACTAACATCTAGCTCTCCGCAAAGACATCGGCGCAGTCGATAGGTTTTTTTTTTTTTTACGTTTATTTTTATTATTTTTTTTAAAGATGAACTCCAAACTGTGACAATACTACTCAAAAACTTCAGGGATGGTTCTGTACCTTTGAGTGCCGGACTTTCAGCTACATTTGTAAGACATAGTATTGTATCGATTTCTGTATTTTAATTATGGGAAAACAAAACACTAGTTTCATATGTAAGATTTTAAGATGGGGCGGGGTCTACTTTTTTCACTTAAACAGAAGTCCTTGACAAAAGGCAGGGCAGCTCAGAACAAGCCTACTTTTAGTCATTTAGTTCCAGAATGTTTTCAGATAGTCACAAATTGTATTAAAAAAATTAAGAAAAAGCTCATACCCAAATCCACAAACCTATTTTTTAAACCAAAGCACATTTGAATGATTATGGAACCTTGTGTGGCTCAAAAAAAGATATGTATGTATTTATCTCATTGTTTACATAAACTTTTACAGTTTCAGACCTCATTTGAAGTGAGACCAGTCGGGGTTGTGTATGCTTTTCTGTAGTCTGCTGCCAAAACAATAGCGCCGAGCAGCGCTGGCCCTGTCGAGAGGTGCCGCCACGCTGTAAGGACGGGCAGAGGCCGCTGGCCTGGGCCTCGGCCAGCTGGCTGGGCTGTCCTTTCACATGCCTCTTTTGTGACCGGCCAATCTGGCCCTCAGCTTCATTGAGGCACACGCTTGCCGGTTGGGGGAGGGTGGTGTATCTTTGTCCCCCCCATAAAAGGGTTTTGTTTCTAGTAGCTGTTGTGATACTCATCTTTGATACCCCAATGATCTTTTGGTGAGACCCCACTGCTGCTTGAGTGTATCCTAAAAACATGTAAATAAGCTTGTTTACACAAGGGTGGGGCTATCAACGTATAAAGTGACAATGGTACCTCCTAAATAATCCCCTCAGGATTTCTATTGGTTAGTTTATAGCCCTTATACTAACAGTGGTGATGCTTACATTGCATGTGAATCCTTTTTTGATGGGAATTGACTGTGAATTATTGGGTTTCTCTGTAGGTGTTCTGTTATTCGAATAACTTTCTTGAAATGCCTGCTGTTTCTCCATTGGAAAAGCAAACCATGTCTCAGGCTGGACTCACTTCAATCAAAGTTGGTGCAAACACTTATTGACAGTGTTCTGTTTTTTATCAAATGTCTATTATTGTCAGTGATGAATGTATTTATTTTCTTCCGATCCTGTTTTCACTTTAGCCGAGAATTCACTCTGTGTGAAACAAGGTGTTTCCAGGGTCTGTCTTGGTTTCTTTTTTTTTTCCTTTTTTTTTTCCTCCTCTTCAGGATTTCAAGCTGAGAAGCAAGACCCACAGAACATAGCCATAAACCCATATCCTGTGAAGTTACTGCAGAGAACTGAGGCCTTTGCTCCCTCAAGGCCAGTGGCGCGTCGTGCGATTCTGACTTACTCTCTGAGACACATGAGCACTCTTTGCGGTTTTGTTGTGCGCTATGGATAAACCGAATGTTTTCATGGTATTTACACAGCATTTTTTTTTCCTCGTGACAATTCCTTAACCAACATTCTGTCCTTCGCTGCCGGACCTTCTGGCTCGTGTGACGGATATTCCAAATGTAGCTTGCTCTGTGTGTCATCCGCTGGCTGGAGTGCTTATGCACAGCAGAGGGTCAAGGCTTCAGTTTCACCACCTTTTCACCAAACAATAGATGCATCAGACCTGCTCTCTTCATGCCAAAGCTCTTTCCCTCTGTGTCAGACGTCCTTCTTTTTTCCCCTCTGTAATGTGACTGTTAGCTTTTCCCCTCCCTGTGTGCCGATGTGGATGGAAGTAGCGTATGAAATGCACTTTGTGCTTCTGTGAAGCTCCCAAGTCGCCCCTGAGTCTCACACACCAGTCCATGCTTCTCATTACCTCATTGTAGTGCTGTAATATTTTTTTTGTCGTCTTATTGTCATAATGCAGTGTTAAAAAGCTTTAACAGTAGTGATATCAGGGACCTAAATGATCACTTCTTTTTGAAAGCTACTCCACATCGGCCCACTTCTCTATTGGTTTTGTTTCTGATGCACATTTTTGACTTCTGACGTATTTCCCCCCCCCACCCCCCCACCAATAGCGTCCAGTGATATATCCCCCCACCCCCCGCCTCTCTCGGCAGACCAAAACAAAGCAGGGTTTTTCTGCTTTTAAAGCTTTACTGACTCCTTACATTTGCTCGCTTCCCACCCTTAGCCCCGTTGTCTTTGCCATGTCAATAAAAATTTGAGTTTCCCTGGTTGGTTTCAACAACACTCAAAAAAAGTAATTTTATTTTTTTAAACAAAACCTGTCTTGGTTCATAGAATGTACGTTTTAAACCAGTACAAGACAATATAGCTGCTAATGTGGTACTTGAAAAACACGTCTTTTTTTTGTTTTTTTCTTAATTAAAAAAAAATCCTTTGGATGTCCTCTACTGGTTTATCTGGTTGTACAGTGAGGTGGCTAATTATATATAAGAAGGGTGAAATGCAAAGGTACTGAAACTGTTACATAGGCTGGCATTCCTTTCTCTCTTGCTCGTTTGCTCGCGCTCTCTCTCTCTCTCTCTCTCTCACTCTCACGCACGCACGCCTTGAGCCCCTCTTGCTTGCGGCAGCACTCTGCCAGCCGATCTCCTCAGAGCACTGATTCAGGTCAGGGCCGCCACGCTGTGGCCCCGTCAGTGTCATAGAGTACTCCACTGTACAGCTTCGAGCTGATCTCAGCCTTCACAGTGTTTCAGTCTTAATGTACAGCAGTGTGGGGAAAAAACAGACAAACTGTTATTTTATGATCTTTTCATTAAAAGCTTGATCAAAAGACTCTTGGCTTTGTTTGTGTTGATGTGTCTGGGGAGGTGGGTGGGATCTTTCAGAAAGTGGACTCTACCCCCCCCCATCCCGTTCTGGCAAACACACAGGCAAAGTGTGGCACTACTCTCTGTCCTGCTGCAGTGGGGCTTCTGCTGGGCTCTGAAGCCGTAGTTTCTGTGTGTATGCGTATATATATACACTCACCTAAAGGATTATTAGGAACACCTGTTCAATTTCTCATTAATGCAATTATCTAATCAACC